>VWZP01005658.1:2282652-2354806 GCA_013396995.1 Dicaeum eximium | reverse complement strand
GCCGCCGCCACCGAGGGGCGGCCCCGATTGGCGCCGCCCGCCCCGCGCTCGCCATTGGCGGCCCCGCCGCCCGGCCTCGGGCTGCAGCGCTCCTCCTGCTCCTCACGGCCGGCCCCGGGGAGAGCCCGCACCGATCGGCACCGAGCCCGCACCGCCAGGAGCCCCTCTCTGCTGGGGCGCTCCCGTCAGCACAGCCCGGCGGGAGGCTCCTCACCGGGCACCCGTCACAGAGCGGAGCTGCGCCGGTAACGGGAAAAACAGAGGAGGTGGGAAAAACCCTGAAGGGCCTTAGAGGATTCCAGGGCCAGCCCCACCGCCCTTATCTTGGTTTGTGCGGCAACTCGGAGTTCTCAAAGGTTCTCCAAACCGTTAAAAAAACCCTCACATTGGATCTTCGTGACAGAGCTCAGATCCATCAAAATCCACAAATCCATCCGCCCGCAGTTCTTTACAGTGTTTTTACAACACCGGTCACTGGGCGGCCCCTTCGGTCGAGGAGTGGCCGGAGCGCGGTGCTGCCCCGGCCCACGGGCAGCCAGCCCGAGCCCAGCGCCCCGGGCTCGCTCCTGCCCCGGGCCCGCTCCTGCCCCGGGCCCGCTGGCACCGAGCCGGCAGCTGGCCGGCGATGGGCCCCGAGACTCCCTGCCCCAGGTGGGAACCAAAACGGGCAGGGCTTTCTCCCGTGCCCTGGAGCCACAGCGCTGTGTGAAGGGCAGCGTGAGCAGCGGTGCAGCTCCAGGCAGCGCCGGTGCTTTAAATACGACCACATCCCCAAAACGCGCCTGAAAAGGGCACGGAGTGGCGGGTCCCGCGGGGACAGCGCACTTGTGGGGCACAGGCTTCCCGATGGGCTTCCGGCGATGCCCAGTGACTCTTAGGGAATTTTCTCAGAGGTTTCCTCCGCCCCCGACCGAGCTCAGAGCACCCGGGGCTGCTCACGAGTTACAGAAGCATTTGGCGGCTCTCTCCTGCTTTCTCTACCCCGCAGCCCTCGCACGGGTCCAGCCCTTTCCCACCATGCACAGATGTACACGGCCCATCTCCCCGGGCAGCCGGGAGCCCCTGGCTCAGATCAATCCTTCCACAACAGATGACACTGGTGAGATTTTGCTGGAACGTTTATTAACAGCACGGAGCTGACACTACAGCAAAAGCTGTTACACTCAGAAAGCAGATAAAGCACAAATTCACCCGGTGTTTGTCTTGCCTGGTAGCACACCATTTAATAAATGCAAGAAAACAGTACAAGAGGGTGAAGGAGCTAAATGTGTAAGCAATCTTCCTATCCTTTATCAAAGCATTTCAATACTACTCCCACATTTTCTGCAGGGATATTAACAGCCAAAAACTTCTAAACCCCTTCCAGCCTCGAAGTGAAGGGTAAGATCTGTAGCAAGAGGGCTCCTCTCTTTCCTGCCTGCTCCTCCGAACCTTGTCAGGGCAGGGTGGAAGCAGGATGGGAGCAGGGAAAGCTCCCCTGGTGTGCGACACCAGTGCCACCTTCAGCCGCTGTCCCGGCCGCGACACCGCCATCAAACCACACGGGCCAACTCAGAACCGCCCCACAAGCTGCACTGACCCCGGTGGCAGTGTTTAAATGTCACTGTGACTGTTCATATAGAAGTAATTTGTTAATAGCAGACTTTAAATAACCATTAAATATTAAAGAAAAAGTCTCTATTTCTTCAAAGGGAGGGGGAAGGGGAAGCACCCTACAGCGCTCCAGAGGAAGTCTTTAAAGCCACATTGTGTACAAAGTATTTGTATCTAGTTGGCAAAAGAAATGTGCAGTTTTAAACCTGATGAGCTTAAAATGATTGACTTGTAACTCTTGAAACAGAGTATATAATGAAAAATAATAAACCTCTGGAGCATCTTGTAGCATAAAATTCTTGCAGTTATTCTTTAGTTCTTATCTATGAGTTCTTCACATAAAATAAGACTTTTGTTATTATAAACATAAACAACACATAAACAGTTCTTCACATAAACAACAAGACTTTTGTTGTTATAAAGGTTCACATCAAATATTTATTTGGCTTTTCATGCTCACTACAGACGAAGTGACCATCACCTAGCTGAAGCAGAAATGTTTCTTTTTCATTCTGGAATGGTCTGTAGGAGCATCAATTAGCCTATATTAGATGATGAATGACAACAGCAGTACTGAGATGCTGGAGTTCATAAAGCAATATCTCCCACCACTATTGTTCTGCAGAACTAATGCAATAAAGGACAGAGACTACAGGGAGCAAAACCAATTCATAGCAGTGAAAAATCATTACAATACCATGAAGTTCAAATTATTCCCTTCTTTCCATTTCACTTGGTTGAAGAGAGATATGAAATTTTCTGAAAAAGCCTACAATGCCAGCTCCAGCTCTTACAGCATTTAAAATTTAGCAAGTAACAAACAAAGATAAGCAAACATAAACTGCAGGTATAACATCTGAAATGGTAAAACTAATCAGTAAACCCAAACATGAAAAGCTGTAATTGGATTCTGCACCTTCCCTGCTGCTACACAGTGGTTACATCTCTCTGAATCACTGAGTGCAGAAGTACTGACAGCAACACTGCCTTCATCAAACTGCTCCAGCTCAAGGAGGAAAACACGAGGCCCAGCAGCTCTTCAATTCAACCTACATGCTGCTAAACAGAACCTTACTTTTCAAAACTGGAGCAATGTAGGTATTTATGCTGTGCAGGTGGATCCAAGCACCCACGCACAACACAACTGCAATCAGTCAGGTTCAGTGAGCTGCTTTATCTGATCTTCCCAGAAGTTTCAGACCTGGTAGTCAAGTTAGCACTTTGAATAATTCAATATCAATGAATATTGAATAAGTTTAGATGGAAGAGATTTATACAGCCAACTTTCAATTCACAAGTTTGGAGCTTTGGTTGGTTGGTTTTTTTAAATCATTTATACATCTGTTGAAAAGCATTAGAAGCATATATGGCAAAGAAACACAGAAGTATGAAAAATGGTAAGAGGCACAGAAAGTGTGTGAAAGAGGAATATTCGGCAGCTGAACAAATACAGCTCTTCACAAATATATTCAGGCACTTCAGTGTAAATTTCCCACCCTCTATTTTACTTTGTTTCAATCTATTTTAGGCTCACTAATTTCAGTGTACTAGATCATCCATGTCAAATAGTAAAAAGTTTCCTTCAAAATGCAAGATTCATCATCCAAAAAGTAAAATTCAAAGCCCCAACACTTCCTTCTAGGCCAACTTTACTTTTTGACAATTACATGTAGTTTCCTTTGAGGAGCAGAAGAGAATGCTCCTTTTCCAGTGCAGATTGTTGCACACTACAAAACTCAGATAGAAGCAGGGTGGCTGTATTAACCTCAAACTCTGCAGCCAACAATGTGTAAAGTGAAGGATATGTACCTGCAATTAAAATGCACCAATTTAAAATATGAGGGGAAAAAATATATTTTTCATTCGATACTTAGATATTTTATGTTACAGTTTAGTATTTTATATTTAGTAACTATGTTTATGAGTCTGACATGTCATATTTAGGCAACCCAAATCCTGACTAGCTGAATTTCTTTCTCCCTCAAAGTGATACTGCCCCAGTCAGAATTCTCCAAGATCCCTCCACAACATCCCTTCATTTAAGCAATGGGGCTAAAAAAGGTTTTGTCCTTATTGGAACATTTCCCAACTTTCTATTTTTTCATGCTTTTCATTGCCTTTCTCATGTTCACAAGGATGCAATGGGCACAACGAGAAGTTTTTCCTGAAGTCAAACTTGAGCAAGGTTTTATCTTCTAAAAGAAATTGAAAGATGGAGATTTATGCTGTTATAAACCTTGTGTGAGATAAGTTCTGGGTGCTGATTAAATAGTCCTGTATCTAGCCTAATCTATCCAGGACAAATAGAGATTCTTAATTCCTCAAACATTGCCCAAAGGGGAGATTCTTAAAACTAAAGCACAAATTATAGACCACAAAATGTGAACAAAATTTAGATAAAATTGAGCAGTTCTCAAAACTTGGGAAACTTATTAATTTGTTTAAGACTGTATTTTAGTCTTACCACTGGAGATGGGTGAGAAGAATCTGTACAGTAGCATTTAGAACTGCAGGTGTTTACATTTTGCATTCTTCCTTTCAGTATTGTGCATGATGTCTTAACAGCATATTCAACATGTCATGCAGCAGTGGCAGCTGATTTCCCTCAAAACACACTTCTTTCCAGTAATGTTGAATCCTTCAGCAGCCATTCCATCAAGTGATGGCTGCTGCAATCTGCCTCCTAAAGCACCCATTTTCTCTTGGATATTCCTTCTGAACTGTGTGTGCAGAGGCAGCTGGCAGGGACTGAAATTAAAGCAGCCACTCATAAACCAGAAGTACAAAGCCAAGTGGATAACCTGTCTGTAACAAGCTGTTCCCTTCCACCCCAGTTTCACTTTCATGTTTACTTCCAGTTGCACAGGTGACATTTTCAGTAAACTTCATTTCAATAAATATTTATAAATTTTTTGTTTCTGTAGCTGAAGGAATTCCAGAACTTTGCAAATGTCCTGGGGACACTGCAGTGTAGATTAAAACTCTACTTGAGTTTTATTAAAATTAGAAATCTTTTTTCAGCAGTTATATAACTGGTTCAAGTTCTAAAGGAAATTAAGAGATTCTACTTTTATAGCCATGTACCTTTAAAACAATGGGCAATGAACTGTTTCACATCACAAGCTTCCCAAACCTTTAGCAGGTCACCCCTAAAAGCTACCTCAGCCCCACACATTTGGGCATCTCTAAACTCCCTGCAACCAAATCCATGATCCAAACACCCTTCACCCCAGGGCTTGGGGTGCCCAGGAGCCCTTTAGCTGCTCAGGGCAGCCCTGTCCCTGGATACCATCCCAGTCCCAGGGGCTCTGCTGGCACCTCACACCTCCTGCTGCACAGCCCCAGGGGCCTCACTTGCCTCTCCTCTCCCCGAGGGCAGCAGGCAGGAGCCACACAACAATGTTCCCTTGGATCTGAGCTCTCAGGTGATAGAGCAAAAGAGCCAGTCCTCATTTGACTACAGATTGGACACATTTAAATCCCAGGGAAGAGTGTTGCCAATCCTTGTTTAAACATTCAAACAGAGCTTTGGGCAAAAGAGGGAGAATTCAGTTTCTCTCATAAGTAACATACAATGTGCTATAAAGGACTTTCTAGGAAGGTTCTTGAAATGAATAGATCGTATCTCTTCAAAACTCAGAGTAACATAAATCATTCGCTAATTACTCTTGAAAATCTCAAGGATTTGAGGAAAAGGGACTCTATCTGTAGCATTTTCATATTTCTATTCCATACCACAGTGAAGACTACCTGCAGGCTGGCATGGAAGGTGAGTTTTCCCCTGGTGAAACTGCCTAGCAATCAGGCTTTATTACAAACTTACCTTCTTTCTCTCTCTCTCTTTATTTTTTATTTAGTACAATTACCCTGTGCAAAAACAGAGGATAAGAATCTCCAGCCCCTTAGTTCACAGAATGGTCAGAATCCAATCCCAGCCTCATGTATAAAAGTTTATAGCCAATTCTTTTCCAGAATTTGCCCAAGGCAAAAGTCTCCATTCAGTTAATCAGCAGACTTCTTTTCTCATCACACAGGGAAGATAACCTGAAATGCCAGGGGAAAAAAAATCAGCAGCAATCCAAGAGATGCAGATTTCATGGTGAAAATGCCCAATATCAGCTGCAGTACAAACCTGTATACCATAATAACTCCAGAAGATTCACCTCTACCCTCCTAAGTTTCTATTTGCAACAATGTGGTCAGTTTGCTCTAGCAGGATCTAGCAGGTGAAAACATTTGGCTAAATCATTCCTGAAACACCAGAGCTGTACCTCTTTAGCATGGCTCAAAAAAGATGAAAACTGGTTTCTACTCCCAGTGACAGTTTTGGTGATGATTCTGATTGCTGGTAAAAGTCCTAGAAGTTCAATCCTGGGCACAGGCTGCTCCATCTTCCACAAATCAAATTGTATGCATCAATTCCACCCTCCTCTTCCCAGCCAGCTAAATTTTAAAACAAGAACAATTTGTCATACAGAATTAAGACATTCTGCCAGGTTAAATCTTTCTGTGAAAGATTTCTGAGAGCTTTACACAGACCTTATGCTTACCATTTCTTCTTGCTCACCTTGTTACAGGCACAGTTACCATACACAAATTCTAATCTCAGACCTAGGTCCAGCCTCAGGAGGAGTCCAAGAAAGACTCAGGAAACACGTTCCACACATGCTTGCAGGCAGCCTCTTAACAAGGTCTTGAAGAGTCAAACTGATGGGTTGTATTTAAGGCCAACAGCTACAGCAAGTTCCCCAGTCCACACAAGAGTAAAAATAGAGCGAGGTCCAGGGATATCAAAACATCCTGAGTTTAAGAACTCTGAGCTCTAAGCAGAGATTCTCAGTAACTGAGATTTGTAATCTGTCCCAAAGGAATACTCTGGGCTCTAACATCAAGAGTTCATATCCCAGCCTTTCCCATCTTGTGGGAGCATCTGAGGTTTCTTTCCTCTTTTTCATCTTTCACAGATCTTGCAGAACCTAAATCATATTGGAGGCATCTGCTCCTCTCAGGTTTGAGCGCTGTGTACAAGAGTCCCTGGAGCAAAGGGGAGAAGGAGAGAGGCACAGCCTCTCACAGCTGCTAAGGGATGGCCCCAGTTCTGCACATCCTGCCCTGCACCTCATGATGTGGGCCTGCCCACCCTGTGCCCACTCACCCCTTCCACAAGGCAAGCTGCCAAAGAAGGCAGCAGAACGGACAGGAGAAGAGAACAAGAGGCACAGGGAAGGCTGGAACAGGACCTGCCCCCAAAGCAGCACCAAGGTGTGACACTGCCCTGACACAGCACTCAGGGTGCCACTGCAGCACCCCCGTGCCCCACGCCCTCACTGCTGCAGGGCTAACGAGCTGCTCATCAGCTCCTATCCCAGCAGCAGCCCCGAGTGGGAGTTCCCTTTGTTCAACAGATTTATACACACAACTAGAGCAGCAGCCCATGCCTCATTAATGAGTTAGAGGAGCACAGAGGTCACTGTTGACAGAGGAACAGCAGCAGCCATTAGGCTTGGACGACACAGGCAGAACAGCATCGAGCAGAGGAAGAGCTGGTGAGGCCAAGGAACTGTTCATGCATAACATGCACGAACACTGCTCTCTTCCAGGCTAAAAATAAAACCATTTCTGGATATCAGCAAACTGACAATTTTATTGTTGCCATTTCAATTGGAAAATTTTCTGTATAAAATAAAAACCCAAAAGCAAGTAAGACAAAAAAGTCCATGTGAAACTACCATTTCCTCTTTAAATAACCACAAACAGAAAGCCTTCCAGCTTACGACAGAGTTACACTGTAGAACATCCCAGCACAAGACCAGACATCAGAAGTGGCAAATGGCACAGGCTCACCCATGAAAGCCAACACTGTACAGACAGAAGCAGGTGGAAGAAAAAACAGTATGCAATTATTTAAGACTTCTGTATCCTACAAGGGAGATTTGGATGAAATTAAATTAGCATTTTAGTTGTGATCCTTACAAGAGTGGCTTACAAATTGAAGAGTAGCAGCTCCAGCAGCAGCAAGAACCAGCAAAGTACTGGAAGTCTTGCAACAGCACATGCAGCAATGAGAAAAAGAAATTTTAAAATACACTATGAGCTGTTTTAATAAAATTACCTCAGCAGTCTTATTCAGAAAACTGATATAATTTTCAGACTGACAATATAATGGTTTTAATTTGATAAATCTCATTTTACTGAGTAGCTTCATAGATAGTGAACAGTGCTTGATTTTAGGAGAAGATAACTAAAATTCTCATCTAAGTTAGGCCACTGTTGCTGTCTTCTCTAGAATATTCACCTTAAGCATTCAGCATAGACTGAGAATAGCTGAGAACCCTCCCACCCCAAACTCTTCACACAGCTGTACAAAAGGGCAGCAAGCTACCTATTTAAAAACCACCAAGTTCAGACCTTAGTCCATCTGCAGAAATACAGCAATGCTTTGCATTTTTATTTATTCAAAGCATTGATTCCACTGAAGCACTGTCAATGCCTGTGGAGGAAAACCCCACAAGCAAGCTGCCTCAAGTGATTAGAGTCAGAACAATTTGCCATTTGTGGCAGACCTTGCTTTTTTCATCCCAAGATTCTGGTTTTTAAGGTGTTATATGAGCTCTTTGCTCTCGTGTCACCAGGACAGATGAACTCACATCAGTGATAGCTGCCGTTCTAAATACACACTCAGAAAACATTGATTTGTTACCCTTGTTCCTAAGTGGTTGTTGATTCTTACAGTTCAAAACCTGCAAAGGGGAAGTGGGGAGAAACCACATGCACGTGTACAGCGTCTGAAGAATAACCTGACACTGACATTCAGAAACCAACTCTTCCTCAAACAGTAGTACAAAAAATACGTGCAGCTGCTGTGCAGGGAAGTCAAAGGAAGTCAGAGTTTAAATAAGGCAGTTCAGACACAAACACTTCTGTAACACTGGGAAGGTTTTAATTGTTGCAAGGAAGCTTAATGTAGCTCTATGAAGCTCTATGCACTATGTAGTGTTCTGTAGCAGCACAGGGCCCACAGGTCAGCGCTGAGCCTGAGCAAGTCTTGTGGAGACACGGAGGGCCAGGAGTGGCTCAGGGCCCATCACCTGCAGCTGTGTCCCTTAAGGCCTTCCCATAAGCACCCCCAAAGTGAAGAGCTGGACACTCACACACCGAGGGGTCTCAGAGGATAATGGGCTCCCTCCCTCTACAACCACAGAAACCATCAGGAGACACAGGACCACACCTCCTCAGAACAGGACTTTATTTCACAAGGATTCATCTGAATGCTACTTCCTGAATCCCAGATCAGTTATTCACATTACCCATTCAGCACTTCACCCCAAAAGGCTGCAGAAACACAAGCCACAAAGTAATGGCACACGGCAACTGTGCCTTGTCACTGCAACGTGACCTAAAGAAAAATTAATTTCGTAAGCAGCCTAATTTTAGGTTTTCAATAATACTTTACATCTTTTACAAAATATTTGTCAGCAGATGCCACCCCCTTCCTGCTTTTCTTTGTGGAAAAGCCAAGCTATAAACAAAAGTAAAAAAGCAGGAGGAAATTAAGACTAAGCAGGATCAAAAGATACTCTTTTCTACAGGGCAAAAAAGCCCAGGCAATCCAGTAAAAGATAGATTCTTAATTGCCCTTAAGAGACTGTTGGGTTAGAACAGCTGTTTTAGACCTCAGGACATGAAGCAAAGAAAAAGAGGTATGGCAATGGTATTTAAAGAATAGATACTGAAAAAGGCATTGCATAATAGAGCAGTTACAAAATAAAGCCTAATGGGTGTGCTCCTTTAGCTCTCTTGCTACTTGGCTTAAGCTTTCTATAATCACTGATGAGAATTTTGTAAAAGCTGAAATGAAAACTAATTATTGAAAAGTACCTGAAATGCTAAGTGATTTTCTACCCTGAGGGTTTTTAGCTATTAAATTAAATACACAATTGATTCTGCAGATAAAATACTCCTGTGGCAAAGCATCTTTAGTCCCACTTGACCCAGAACACTGACATTTATCACTCCTCCATTTATAAACAGCTACAAGATAAAAGTAATGAAGAAGTTAATTGGATCTGAAGTGATCATCTTCCCACTGCACAGTTAGGATTCTCCCTGTCCCCAACTGATTTTAGTACCTACTCTTCTCTCTAGAAAGCCTCATCTAGTCTGTGCAAGGTATGAATACACAGCATTTAAGAAAAAAATTAATTGGTTTATAATAGTTTAGCAACCAAAATCTCTGCTGAATCCTATCCTGAAACACCTTATATTACAGGGATAAAAAAAATACAAAAAATAAACTCTGCATATTTCTACAACAGATTTTTTATAAACTATTATGAACACATAAAAGCTGTATTCTTTTCTCATTATCAATGCATCTATTCAATACTCATTCTAAGAAAGTCTTTACAGTATGCATGCATTCTTCATGTTTTCAGTGTTCCAGATCACTTCAGAGTTCTCATTAGCAAAGAGAATTCTCCATGTAATTCTCACATATGCAACAATTTACATAATCTTATATAAAATGTCTCTCATCAGGAAAAAAAAGAGAGATTTTTCTTTTTTTTAAGATCTTTTAGATCCTGCTTCTGGAAGTGCAGCCAGTGAGGCTATTTACATGTCCAACAGGTTTCCCCAACACATTTACAAATCTCTAACTGTGTGAAGCCTGTGGATACACCAATGTACCAGCAGTGTAACAGCAGGCCATCATCCAGCACTCTGTGCCTGCAGCTAAGCACAGCTTTGACTTTTACAAACAGTTCACAAGAGGCCAGATCCCTTTTGATTTTATATTTTTATTACAATCTCCTCACACCTCCATGTATAAGCGCTGAACTCTCCCACTTAACACCCTCCTTCCCTCTCGTCCCTCCCCCTCTCCCACCTACAGAAAGGTTGCATGGTGAGGTGATGCAATTTAAAGCCACATCAATGCCTAACACACAGAACAGGTTTGGAGAAGGGAAAGCCTAACATAAAAAAACGAAGTTAAACAGCCTCTTGAATCAAAAATATTAATAAATATGTAGTAAAATATTATTTTTCCTGTCTTGAAGAATTTTTGCAACAGAGGAACAAATTCAATAACATTATGTTAAAGCTGTCCTTTTGCAGGAAAAATCAGTTTTAGAAAACAAGAGTGTACTGAATGCTGCCATTATTGTATCTGTATGTAAGAAATCACAGAGCCTCAGGCTTGCTGTCCTTTAGTGCTCCTCTTGTGTGCCACAAAGGTGGCTTGTTACTGAGACATCACACATATGCTACACACACACACCCAGAGGATGTGTCTTTGCAGAGGCCCTTTTTGAAAGACTAACAAAAACATTTCAGAGGTGTTATAAATATTCCCTATGATTAAAATGCAGGCATAGGAAACAAAGATTTACCTGTAAAGCTTATCAGGGTAGGTACCAGACTGTTCAACTCTTCTTACAGTAAAAGCTCACAGCAGGAAAGAAACCCCACGAGTGGAGCCAGAAGGTGCCTGTATCTGGACAGTCAAACCAGTGAGAACAGGAACAGAGCCACGCTGCACTGAACCATCCAGCAGTAGCTGCCTGAAATACACAGTACTTCCAAACAACTTAGAGATCTGCATCTCCAGTGGGGCAAGAAAACGACATCTTCATTTTCTGTTCAGATTTTATTTGAAATCTAATTCAAATTGTCAAAGCTACAAAAAGGGGGAACATTTGGGTTATTTCTGCTATGTCACAACATTCTAAAAACAAAATATCACTACTGCCAGCAGATCAGTTACACACATTTCTGATGAAACTTCTAAACACAAAAATGTTTCTTTTGGGAAATAGTCACAATGAAGATATTTTGTACAATATAAAACAATGACAGGTCTACAGATGCCGATACTCATGAGTATACACGTGCATTCACCAAAAAAAAAAAAAATCAGGAATGCTTTTTTGTTTTTAAACAGACTGTTCAGGCACAAAAACAAAACCGCATTTCCAGTAAGTGACAGCATCATAAAAAATATTAACATTGTCAGTGTTTGCTTTTCTTTGACTTCTTGTGAGATCTGTGAGGAGAACGGGACTGAGACCTGGATTTTTTCCCTGACTTTTTAGGGGATCTGGATCGTGATCTTCTTGATCTTTTGGGTGTCCTGGAGCCAGATGGCGACCTGCCAAACAAAAAAAATTATGTCAAATATCAATAGAGAAAAGCACCTTTTCCTGAAGCTATTTGTATTCATTTATTGAGCCAAATGAGGTAGCCATTTTTCCCTAACAACAAAAGTAACAGGATATCTTGCTTTTAAGAAAAAGGCCATTTTTGCATTATATGGTTTTGAGAGTATTTTGGGCTTAACTTCAGTGCTTAGAACCCACATGAAAAATAACACACACTCATGTCCTTAAACCCACATCAGGAATTCACAGCCCTTCACGTAAGTCTCAACCAGCTTGACTCTTGCATGAATTGTAGCCTATGTCCATACAGAAATGAACAACTATGTTCAATTGTGTTGCAGTGAAATTGTTTTGATTTTCATCAAGCATATTCAGATTGTGATGCAGCCCCACAGAAACAGAAGGGACACTGAATGAATTTACTGTCATCTAACCCACACCTAATATATTGACCTAATAGAATGAAACCTGAATGAGCATCCTATTAACTCTAAAAAAAAAATCTCAACTACTTTCCTACTTTTATTTGAAATCCTTATTTATGTAAGTACAAGAATACCCTAGTTATGTGCTATGATTTTTCAACATCATCAAAGGAGTTTTCCTCAGCCTGACTGAGGAATTTTTTATCAGTAGGATATTCTATACCTCTAAAAGACGTGGCAGGTGAACTTGCAAGATACAGCAACATTAGCAGAATAACAACATTTCACCTCAAGTTTAACGTTAACTAAAGATAAATATTTTTGTCAGAGTGGAGGTTAGAAAATACCTAGCTCGGAAACAAAACCCCATAAGCAGTATCCCATTTTTTTTCCCTTAAAAAACAAACTATGGGAGTAAGGAGCTACATGTAAGCTAATCATGAGTGAAAGGCTGCATGGTCACTCTAATTTGAGAGGTTCTAAAAACGGACTACAGAAATTTTAGGACTACAGAAGACTTATCCTTCAAAAATAAAAAGCTAAGAAAGCAGCAAGGTGCTCTAGTTTAAAGCAGCATTTCTTTAAATCATCAGTAAACAGCAGAGAAGAGTCTGGAGCTGATTATCAGGGCAGGAGGCTGTGTGCACTTCCAACTCCAGTGCTCAAAGGTATTAACAAGGAACTTGCACTACACAGCACTGAGAGAGAACGTACCTGAGTATCCAATGTGCCCTGCTGGAATACACCCCCGCCCCCCAATCCCATCAGCTTCCTGAAACAGAGAAGATACCAGCTCACCTTTTGCCTTTTTTACTGACATCTCGGGGAGAATCTTTGTGCGAGGAGCGGGAGCGGGAGCTCGCACAGTGGGAGCGCTCGGAGCGCTCGGAGCGTTCCGACTTGGGTGAGGGCGACTTGGCGCGGCGGCTGCCGCTGCTGCGGGACGGGCTGGGCGAGGCGCTGTGCCGCCTTTTCCTGGGTGAAAAGGCACAGTAAGAACATCTGCTCCTTTCTGAGAGGATTTGCTTTAGCCAGTGGCATGTCAGTTACTTCTAAGTAATTAAGGTATTGTAGGCTTTTTATTATTAAAACAAAAAATTAAGTTTAGTATGTGCAACAGATTTTCTCTGCTTGAAAAAAGTTAAGCTCTGTGAGTCATTTGGTAATAACGATGGTAGAATGGTAAACACATTCTGTCACAGCTCCCTGAAAAGCAAGGCCTTTTACCATAGCTACACTTAGAACCACGGCAGAGTTTGGCCATGCAAGCATTAGAAGATCAGTGTCCCATCAGCTACCCCAGACCCAGCTGTTGAGAAGGACCTGCACTGTGAGATGAGTAACACTGAAACCACTGTGTATCACTGTGGCCCGCCCTCTGGACAGTTTTCTGCCTGAGGCACTGCAGGCAATTCTCTGCTACAAGAGAGTCAACCCTGTTTGCAACTGGTAATCATTTCACCAT
Source organism: Dicaeum eximium (assembly GCA_013396995.1). Taxonomy (NCBI): domain Eukaryota; kingdom Metazoa; phylum Chordata; class Aves; order Passeriformes; family Dicaeidae; genus Dicaeum; species Dicaeum eximium. The sequence goes on along the minus strand of VWZP01005658.1, from coordinate 2,341,163 downwards.
GCTTCCCCAGGACAAATGAGCCAAAGGGCAACTCTGTTCAAAGGGAAGTGGTACCTCACTTGGGGCAGGGTAAAAATGACAATTCTGTTAATATTTTGGAGCCTGTTTTAATAGCCAAAGCATGGGTTTTGTTTGGGTTTTTGTTTTGTTGGGTGGTTTTGTGTTTTTCTTTTAAAATCAGATGTGTGATACCAAGTAATTTAAGGCTGCCACTGCCTACAAAAATACTGTGAGGGTTTTCCTCCCATCCACTTTAGTCCAAGGAGAGCCATACCTCTCTTTTCGTGTTGGTGTACATTCCTCTTTTTCCTTCTTATCTTTGGACCTGGTCTCAGACTTTTCCTTGTCCTTTTTGTCTCTATCCCGTTCTCTTTCCATCTCTTTTTCTTTTTCCTAGATTATCAGAAGCATCATGATTTCAGATAAGGTGGAATAATTATTAGAGGCAATCAAGCTAATGACAGCAAAAAAGCAGTGAGCATCTGATGGAACACAGCACATGATCTGAACTGATGGTCACACCCTCCCTGCTCTTCAGCACTTTGCTCCTGCTTGGGACACAGCACAAACATTTACTGTGACACAAACTAACAAAAACATGAGGGGTATCACCCTGTGTGAGAAAATCTGAGTATCTAACTGGAAATAAACAGTCTTCAATGTTACAAATTTCATTAATTTGTGGGAAATATTACAGGTGAAATAGATTTTCTAAACTAAATTAAACATGGAAGAATACCAGGAACCTCTTTCTACTTTAAACACGTGCATTCATCCTATTAATCCATACTGAAAATTGATATACTCTCATAACTAGAAGTTATCTAAAAACAAAACAAAAATACAAACACTATGATACCTAGCTGTACAGCAGGAAACACTACAGGATTTGGATTAAAAAAGGAGATTGGATGTATTCTGCAGAAAGCACTTGGACTTAGACAAGCAGTTTGACACTACAGTAGTATTTTAACAAGAACCATGTGTTGCTATGTTTAAAGCCACCTTACATTCAATAAACTCAGTAGAAGCCTATCACAAAATCAGAGGAAAACATAAAGAACAGTTCTTACCCTCTGGAGCAGCTTGTCTCTATAGTGTTCAACCTGTTCCTGAAAACTCTGGCCTGGCTTCTTAGGTCTTTTCCCAGATTCTAACTCATCCTGAAACTTCATCACCTTAAGCTGTGAAAATAATACCATCATTAAATTATTTGACTTATTATTATCCAGTTAGGCTGAAAATGAGATTTCCATTATATATAATCTGTGTTACTCATTCCTTCTATACAAGCTTGCACAAAGAGATACTCAATTTCTTTACACTGGATCACAGTAACAAAACCACACACTCATCTCTGCAGGCACCTGCAGTTTACAGATGTGGTGAGAACTAAAAATAGAGGGAATTTTTTTCTGTTATTCTACTAAATTCTGTTCCCATCATTACTACACTGCACCCTTGTATTTCTTGGGTCATTATCTGTTTTTTTTTTTCTTTCAAAATGAAATCATTTACGGCAGGTGTCAATATATTCTTTCAACTTCTCTTGTCTACTTCGAAGTTTCCATTGGAAACTGCCTTTTTTCCATTTAACCCTGAATGTTAAAATCAAATGACTGACATAATTAGGACATAAAACAATGCACCTCCTCTTCAGGGCTGTTTGCACAGAATGGCTGATTTGAAAGAACTGATTTTTACTAACATAATACTTTTTCATGTGCTAACAAGCTTAGCAACCTAATTCAGTTCCCAAGTTCTGCTAAATGTAACACTAAATTTGCTGCAATATCCCTGATAGTCACAAAGTTAAGCAAATGTCAGAATTTCTCCATGTAGTTTTTTCTTTGGTGGGTTGCTTTGTTTTTGGTGGTTTTTTGGTTTTTGTTTTTTCAGGGTTTTTTTGTGTTTTTTGTTTGTTTGTTTGTTTTTGGGGTTTTTTTGGGGGGTTGGGTTTTTTGGTTGAGGTGTTTTTTTGTCTATATGAACTAAAACCTTCTCCAAGTTGATTCACATCATGAAACTTCACTCACATCTCATATAATTTGTCAATTCTTTCTTCCTAGTGACATGTCCTTGTACAAACACTCCTTCCTTTTTCTTTTTTTTTTTGAGGAGAAGGTGTCTCTTTTTTGGTGAAGGAGGGGAGAGCTTGGTAATAATTCAGGTTGTATTTGTCAGCCCTCTTCCAGATGTTCATGCTCTGACCCCTCCTGCACATCCTGTTCCAATACCAACATTCTATATATGAGTACATTTTTTCAGTGCTCGAGCTTTTATTTTTAGCAAACACAAAAAGTTGTTTTCTCTTTAAAAATATTAATTCTTCCACCCTGAAAACACACAAAGGAAAAGACTTAGCAACTGTGTCCATTTTGATTATCTGAGAGCATTCTTACTCTCCAGGTCCTCAATTCCCTAATATGAAGTAGTCCCAAAATCAAACTCCACAGGCTTTTTCTTCACTCTCAAAAATCCAGCAGACTGGATCTAAGCAGCCCTTCCAATTACTGACAGAAAGGAAAGGTAGCACAAACTAATCCTGAGTATGTTAAGAAACATAAAGCCCAAGTAAGGATAACTATTTTGAACAAGATCCCCTTTCCCTTCAGTTACAGAGCTTATGCCAACACCACATTTTTCATTTTAGTCTCAAATATAACGGAACAACTTGCTTTGAGGGAAAAAAAAGAAATAAAATAAAATTTTAAAAAAGCACTGTTATCTCATTTTTTCTGACAATTCGGCCAATTGAAAACTGTCATCAACATTTGTCACATACCATCTTTTATAAAGGCATATTCTTCTTCCCTCACTTTCAAAGCAGAGTTTCAAAGGCAGAAATACCTTTTGGAACCATTTACTCAGTGCCACTGTGTACCTGTGCACCTATTCTGCTAAGAAATCAGGGTAGCATTCCCTACCATCACATAAACTCCAAGGTCAGCATCTGCTCAGCACCTTCAGTACCAAAGAGGTGGAGCAGAGAGGAGGCTTAGCTGATCCAGGAAGCCTCTGGGCTGTCATGGCAAGACTATGCCCCAAGAGACATCCAATATGCACCAGACATCCAAACAGGCCAAAGTGTTTTGGTTTTCTTTAGAACAGTCTTGCCCCAACAATGACTGTCACAAGTCCTAGATTTTGCCAGAAGCAGAGCAAAATATTTCTTTGAAAGCTTGATTTGTCCAGCAAGTCTATGAGTAGAGGAATTCCTGCAGCTACAATATTATCAACAACAGATTACAGACATACTGCCCCACACATGTAAAATATCTCTGCTGCCACAGAGCCCTCTGGCATGCTCCATCACAGTCATGTGATGCATGGAGTATGTCATGTGTCTTGGAGCTAAGCAATTCCTTGCTTTTGGCTTCGTGTAAAATAGAAATAGAGCCAAAGATTTAAAATAGACCAGAATCTTCTGAGTAGTAGTCATCATCTTCAAAGAAACAACTGCTATAAATAGTGAAACTATAGGTTAAGCAAAAGCCAATTTGTCTCATCTGTTGTTGTTATTAAGTCATAATCAGCAGGATATTTAATAGGGTATCTTTATGCCATCTTGCAGTAGCCCTAAATGAGCCAGCTACAGAGACCTCCACAGATTGCAAAAACCAAAGGGTTATATTTTGTTCTAGTGATGATTACAGATAGCTCCTGTGACCTGGCAAACCAATACTCAAAAGTTGAGTATTCTGCACACTAAGCACCATCATCCAGAGAAAGAAATAATGGAAACTGTATAGAACTTCTTGACAAGGTAACCACATGTTCTTTGTGACATCCAGGAAAAGCTCTTTGGCTCTTGGTAGATTAATAAATTGGACTTTCAATACAGGAGGCACTGACAGAGCACAGCCACAGCATGGTGTAACAGGATCCACCTCTGCCCCTCCTGCAGCTGGGGGTAGCAGCAGAAAGGCTCAGCAGGAGCCCTCCACACCACTGGTCTCCTACCTCACTCCAGCTCTGCTTTGAGATCTCAGGTGGCCAACACAAAGGTGAGTAAAGCCAGCTACTAAAAAGGACTAAAATCCTGTTTAACCCTTTTGGAATCACCAATATGTCTGGATTTATGATGAGCCTGCCTCCTGCTGCAGATGAAGCCTGTGCTGAGCTTTTTTGTTTGCAGTAGGATTATCAAAATTTGTGCAGCACGGTGGAGGCAGAAGTAAGATACCCTAGATAAAGGTCCAAAGAGGACTATCCTACTTCATTTTGTCTGTGAGTTTATCTACACTCTAAGGGAACATGCTTAATGAATAATTTAAATAAAATTCCCATTTTTTCTACCACTTCATAGCACTAAGGTCTCTTTACAGAGAGGAGTACACCTTTTCTTTAGATGTCCCAGGGGGAAAAAAGACACACAAAGCACCATAAAGACCACTCTGAAAATTGAGTTATAATATAAAGCAAAGTGCCAGTCTTTCCACACTTAAAAAGGCAGTTAAGAAATCACTGTTCTTCTGTGTTACAGGAAAGGCTGTGCTCCTGCTAAGTTCTGGAAAGAATTCCCACTTCAGAAGGATTAACAGGGGCATGAAGGAAGCAAACAAAAGGTTACTAACTTGCCTCCTCTGATGGCACCAGTCTAATGGCTGAGGCCAAAGTTTGTTTCTTACTTCACTTTCTCCTTCAGGCTAACAAGCTTAATTTACTAACTGTGCCAAGAGAAAGAACTGTTGCTTTATTAATTAATTTCAAAAAAATGCATGAAAAAATGTTTTCCAGCTTCCCTGGCAATCACTGTGTAGCTGGAGAATTAGACTTCACCTTTTTTTTTGTCAAATATTTTACACAACATCTTTTACAGTGCATATTAGATGGCATAATTGTTAAAGATGGTAATTGGTTGTTTTTTTCCTCAGCTCCTTTCCTCAAATTTAATAATGGATGTGGGTTTTGGCAGGGATTGGGTACATACTAAGAAGAAAGCATGAGTGTGAATGCTTTGAAGTAGTACAGGGAGTACTTTCCTGTCAATGACAAACTTGAGGAAAATTTTAAGTATTCCTACATAGTGTATGAAATGTTCTCAAAAGAAAAAATATTTTTCTCTTCTCCTGGCAATTCTAAAAGTCTGAAACCAAAATGGTAATTTACTTACCAAAAAGAATAAAATGCAAGCATGCACTTGAAAAACTCAAATATTTGCCACAAAGAAACTTTTACTGACAGAATACACTGCTGAAAGAATTTAAAACATTTGTGCAGTGTAAAACTGACAATGGTTAAAGCAAATCACTGCCTGATCTGCCTCCACAACTGCCAAGATAATGTCTGTAAAACAGATACTCAGTCTGAAAGGAGCTCTTTCCATAACTGCTACAATCAATATTACAGCAACATGAAAATTAGTTTCACTTGTACTTTCATTAATCTAACATCATGTATTTTCTACAAAAATACTGCCACCATGAGTCAGATCAGACGTAAATCCCATTCAGCTTCTCACACTCAAAATTTATTCACTTAATATGACTGTATATCATGAACTTTCAAACTGCTGTGCAAAGCAAGAGATTTCTAAGTGCTTAGTGAAAGTCTATTAATTTGAATAAAATCTGAATTGTTAAAAAGAGGCATATTTAAGAGAAACAAAATTTGTGACATTCTAAAATATTATTGGCTGAACATTTTAGAAGAATATTACAGGGCTTTGCTAATGTCTGATTTTAGCTAATTAGCACTGTATAGCATAAACAGGCAGGCAGCCACAATTCCACCTTCAAAATATTACCCAGGTTATAACCTGCCATTTGGAGATACTACAACTGAAATAAGCATTTAGTAACTTCTTAATATCATTTTAATGCACTGAACAGAAGCTACAAGAATTGTGGTATTCAATGTCGCCCAGGTCTGGATACGGAATACCAGCCAGGAAGTCACATTTTAAACCTGACTTTAAACCTAAAGCCACACAATTTTAAACCTGATTTTACATGGCAGTGGATGTCAAAAAGGCTTCACAGCTACACAAAGCTCATGCTAAATTCCAGTTCTAGTTACCTTCCCAGTCAAGCACAAGCTCAGAAGCCAGAACAAAGCCATAACAACCTCTGCTGATTAAGCTTAACAGCTACACTGACACCTGTGCTTGGAGAAAGGAGAGAAGAACCAGGGAGCCCCATGAACTGCACGTAGGGCTTCAATTCAAATACCTCCCATTCCACAACTATGTGGGTTAGCTGTGTCTACTTCCTTGTTTGATGGCTGAGACAGTGAAAAGAGACACTGTTAAATGCAATAAAATACAGACACTTCAAGGCAAGAAACAGAGAAAACAAGAACGGTAAATGACTAAGGCCACATCCAAAAGTTAATCTCCAAAGTTAATTTGCCAAGGGAGGAAAGTGTAAGGGCATCCAAGTGATCTAAAGCTACAGTGGTACTGAAACAGATCACTGAAAAGCAACAGTCATTCTCAACATGCAATATGCCCTGACTCTATTTTTAATTTTTTCCTGCATCATTTTAAATGTCAAAACGAGGCAAGGTAAGGGTGTGAACAAATAAGCCTTTACAAAAACACACCAGACTACAAAAAAACCCACTATATAATAGGACTATAATTATTTCAGTAAAAGTAACTCCCAGTCATATGTAGAGAGCTCAGGGTGGGCTGAGGACTGGAAAGGTACAGAAGGGTGGCACAAAACACCCCAAGCTCACCTCTATCTCTCGGAGTTTGGCACGCTTTTCTTCACTCATTTCTGAATATTTGACTGATGACTTGGATTCAGGCATTTCCTCTTTAATAGGATTGGAATACATGTGTTGTTCTTCTGACTTAGAACTCTGTGTGTCTTCTTCATCTTCACTTTCTTCTTCTTGACTTTACAGAAAACATACAGAATTAACTAAGATGTCACAGATATCCTAAGTTTATATGAAATGTACTGTTTCTCTTAGTTTCTAGGATTATTTACTAGTTTTGAAATCTGTTAAGTTAAATTATGTAAGTCTGCAGCTACAAATTAGTCTCCATCTGTGAGACAGATCTTTCTCGTTTAATTAAACTGGTAGTTTTTATTATTCACACAATTCCCACTTTTCATAGAAACAGAGTGCAGAAGAATTCATTAAATTTACAGTCATCAAATACATATCTACCTCAGCTACCAAAGGAAACCCACTCCCTCAGCAGAAGCTCAAAGTGCTGTAATGGTGCTTTTCAGATATATTAAGTTTAATAGAAGAACAATATTTACTACTTTTGCTTTTGGGAGATAAACCTGAGAGATGGCAGATACCCAAAATTATATTCCCCAGGCTGGCCACTAGAGTGCTGCAGGACTCCATGCAATGCAGGAAGTATTTAGAGCATTAACTAACAGACCCTCTCAGCTGCCTGAGGAGCAAAGTAAAACACAACTCAAAACCAACTTCTGCTGGCATGGAGCCTATCAGCATCCAATGAAACACCTCAGAACATGACACACTGTGCTGGTCTCAGCAACAGAAGGCAGAGATTTAGATTCATCCATATATGCCTGATAGCAAGATTTCCATACTACTACCTTAGTTCTTACTATTTGATGCTGAATTCTCAAATCAGCAAAAATTCAAAGATTATAGTTAACAACTCTACCAAAAGATGTAATTTATCATGTTAGAAAAAAATCATGCATGCTGAAAGCATGCTTCACTAAAATCCTGAGTTTTCTCAATTTTCTTACTTTTCTACTTTCAAAATTTCATTTTTGTTCTACTCATGTTTATAAGGAGTTCCAAAGACACTCAACCTTAGATACATAAAACAAGTATGTTTTCATTAGAATGGAAAAGTATTTACTTTTGAATTTCCTCCTCCTCAGATTCTTCATGTTGGTCAAAAAGCTCCCACTTAGAAGTAGTAACAGCTAGAAGAGACAGTAGGATAATTTTAACAACAAAAAAGCTACCACTTAATCTGAAAATCAGTATTTGTAATATAATTATAGTAAGATATATACAGTCTATAACATATAATAAGAATCTCAATGTGGTAAAACTTCCCAGCATAATACAGACTTTCTATTTCACAAAAACATTCAATCAGTCCATTATCAGAATATTTACTATTCACAGAGCTATTCACTCACACTGTATACCATATTTCAGTAAATCCTTAAAAAGCAGACAAGTATTTGTCAGTTTGTAAAATATTATCTTTCAAACCAAGATTTAAAAAGATGGCCAGCCACATAGCCAGATTTTTTTTCAGTGTTTTTTCTTAATGAACTGGAAATTACTTTTAAAGGCTGATAGGTTATTGAGGTAGAATAACCATAACAGAATACACTATTTTCCTTTTTGGTTAAAAATTCAGTGAACAAATTACAACAGAAAATCCTACTATGTTACAACATGAATCCTATTAGCACTTTAGCACAGATCAGCTGAAAATAATCATTACATTAAGTGACATCATGCTTTCAGTTTACTTCAGAAAAGATACTTTCAGAACTAACCTTGAGCTTCCAGTTCCGATTCATCCACTGCTTCCCACTTCGAAGGGGCAACTTTAAATATAGGCTCATTCTTTTTTGAGTCTTCTGTTGTATCCACTGGTGGAAAAGAGACACAGAAAAATAACTTACAAAGCTTTTCAGAAGCTGAAACCATAAAGTACTAAGATAACGGTCAGAATTGAACAGAATGAAAGAGATTATGCAATCTTAGTATTTGCAAAGTAAAAAACCCAGGGTTTAGATCCTGATGTATAACATCAGAAGACATCTCCTGTGTTTCTGAAGCAATTACTATCTAAAGACAATAGGGCATATTGAAATTAATCAATATTTTACAAAGCTACATGCCACATCAATTCTAGGCTGTATTTCTAAAAATTATGCAGGAAGAAAAGATCAAAGACTGAAGGATCAATTTGAAAGTTAAAACATTTCATACAAGGAACTCCATCAAGATCATCATCCAGTGATTTAATTGGGACTCCATCCAGATCATCAATAGGAGCAGCATCAATAGGAATTCCATCCACATCTTCTAGTGGAGCACCATCGAGCTCTTCCTCAATGGGAGCACCATCAAGATCATCCGGTACTTCCTAAAAGGAAATAATAGGTATTATTTCAAGTACAAATCTACATTGCTTTTCTTTACTTCTCCAATTATCAAATAATTTCTTTTTAAAGAAGCACTTTTATAAATATTAAAACCTCCAAAATATCTACTTCAACAATTTTTGCTAAGAGGTATAGTTGCTTATTGTAGAGGAAATAACACAACAGTATCTCCCTATAAAAATTATAGGCAAGAACTTGGAATTTGTCCACAATGTACCAATACCTACATTCAAAAGAAGAGATATTAAGTTGAGGTTTAGCTCAAAATCCATCAATCGGAGTCAGATCAATCAATCATACTTCCTTGATATGAAGTTTCCCTGAGACCAGTAAAATGAACTGACAAAAATGGACTATTTAGCAGGAACTCCAATTTAAAGAACACACAAATTAGAAATACAGCTGTGTATTTTAACTTGTTAGGTACAGGCACTGTCCTTCATATGTGTGTTTTCACCCTGCTTTTCCACTCCAAGAAATCAGCTTTAGGTAAATGATACTGTGGGACTCCCTCTCACTGCTCTGAAAGGCATCTTTCCACACAGCTACAATGCCTGCAACTCCACTCAGAATTCAGAGACAGGTATTACAGATTATTTCCAGCACAAAGGAAATACCTGTCCTTCTGTACTAAGTCTTTGCTCTGAAACACTTCCACAATGTAACTCCACCACAGCACCTAATTTACAAGCAAGAAACACACGAACAAATAAACAGTATTTGCTTTTGAAAGTGTGTTACATCTCTATTTAGGAGCAAGGACCTGGAAGAAAGAAAGGTTTATTCACCCTAAAAGAGAGAGCAAAATAATCCTTGCCAGCCCTATTTCATATTAACACATTTTCTCCCTACCATCTGCGAGCATCACTCCTGAGGTCACTTACCTCTGTCTCTTTATCTTCCATGATATTTACAAGTCCCAAGAAAATATTCTGCAGTTTGATCAGAAATGGTTCTGGATAGATTGCCCAGTCTTCCCATGCTCGGAAGCATGTCATCACCCGTTGCTAGAAGTAAGAGGAAAAAATAAATGCTAAACCACTTGTGTTGAGAAATTTTATGTGATGGGAAACAGATCACAGAGAACTACTACTGTAGACAACTATTCTTAAGTAGTTCCATACTGAAGTATATTACAACTAAGCCATGCTGGGGAAGACTAGAAATTTTACAAAAATATGTATATAGGAACTACATTTTAAGAAATCTCACTTGGGTTTCATTTTCCCTTTAAATTCCTGTTACATTATCTCTTTTGGCTGTTGCCAATTCTATCCTGATAGCAAATTTCATCCTGCCCCAATGTTTGAAGCAGGTGCCTCTACCAAATCTAAGAGGAAATACCTGTTTGTAAAATAAAATAACTAAAATTAACACTGGCTTATATATACTATTGAACTGAAATTGTGTTTCTACTTTCATTTTGCTCAGCCTGGAGAAGAGAAGGCTCTGAGGAGACCTTAGAGCCCATTCCAGCACCCAAAGGAGCTAAAGGAAAGCTGGAGAAGGATCTCTTACAAGGGCAAGTAGTGACAGAACAAGGGGGGCACGGCTTTAAACAGAAAGAGGGTTGGTTTAGTTTAGCTATTATCACTGAATTCTTCAGTGTGAAGGTGCTGAGGCCCTGGCACAGTAGCCCAGAGCAGCTGTGGCTGCCCCAGCCCTGGAAGTGTTCAAGGCCAGGCTGGATGGAGTTCTGAGTAACCTGGTTCAGTGAAAGGTGTCTTTGCCCATGGCAGGGGGTTGGAACAGATGACCTTTAAAGTCCCTTCCAAACCAAATAATTTTATCATTTTTCTTTTTAATAAGCATATTTGAAAATATGTGTTTCAGTTCAAGTCTGACACACTAAATTTAACTGAAGATGTAGATATATTAATAAAATCTGCCTTGCTTTATCATGTAATTTAAGAAAGTTTTAAAATAGCAGATAACTAAAACTGATTCTCAGTCTAAAATAACTGAGAGCAGAAGGAGGACAACCAGGATGAAGATCTTAATACAGACAAACTAACTACTCTGTAAGCTATGTATTTAAAGCTTTTGACTGAAAAACAAAAAGAAAAAAAAGTGCAGAGGCATCACAAAAACAGAAGGAAAGGGGTTGAGCATGAGAAGAAGAGAGCATTTGACCTCAAAAATCACTTTCAAGTACCCATGGTCAGACTGCTTATCAGAACTCTAAAATAAAGCCTGACACAAAAAATATTTACAAGTAACTTTATGCTGCTCTGCCCAGGAGCTTCTTTCCCACACTGAGCACAAGTTCACTTCTGAAATTGAAATACAGGTGGCCCTGAACGTAAGAAAGCTAGAAAGCCTTGTTTGCAATTCAAGTGATAGATAGATAGATATCCTCTCAACTCCACAACTGTACATCTACTGGTACACTTCAGCTGGTAGATGGTCATTTCCTCCTTAATTGCAAGGCTATCCTTGCAAAAGAGAAAACTTTTTAAAAATTATTCTTTTTAAAGCCTGAATAGGGACCTTGATGTCTAAGCCACCTATCATAGTATGCAATCTCTTGTGCAGGAACATCTATTTATGTGACTTCTATGTCATGTAAATAACAATGAAATACATACCTTGAAATTTTCAGACTGTAAATGGCCTTGTATTGTACGGTAAGTAGCATTGAGATCAGAGAATATCTGACATAATTTTGTTTCAAAACTAGAATTAAACATATACATTTCTTTAGTTAAATTTCATAATATATGTTTTCTGGACATACACAATTCATGAAAATACCTGGGACACAGGACTCAAAAGCACAAGATTCTGATCCTTATAGTAGCCATGAACTGAACTATAAAGCAAATATGATTACTATATATTAAATCACCTTGGACAACAACAGAACTGTGAAGGGAGATCTTCACATCTGCTGCAGTCTCTTTATACACCCTGGAAAGATTGGAGGACGATAAAAGGAGTTTTACAACCTTAAATAGAATGAAAGAATTGTCTCAAAATTCAATCTGTATTTTTAAAAAATTCTTAGTTATACTTGCATTCTAATTTCAGTGAGGCCCTCAATGAAAGCACAGAGAGCAACAGCTGCCCAGCTTCCCTTGAGCTTCTCACAGTGTGCAAAAAGTAAACCAGCACAACATAGACACATTGCAACAAGAAACATCAATTGCAATCACTAATTTTGTAACATGCTGAGTGTTTCCCACCATGCTGCCCTAACATTAGAGAGACTCCAAGAACCAGACACAAACATTTAATATGACAAAGACACTGTCCCACGGACATTTTTCCTAAATTACGCTCAGCACCTTAGAAATAAAGTACGTAATATCCACTTATAACTTATCCAGAGTTTATAGAAAGTTACATCCCCCCCCCCTTTTAATAAAAATAAATCTGTTTAAAAATTTACTTCTTTGTTTGAACTATCTGCTACACCATATCTCAAATATTACTTACAGGCTCCTTCTGTCAAGATGAGGTACATGAGGTATTCTCACCTTTATGGAGTTCCATGCAAGTGGTCCCTTGCACAGGGCACATACATTTTTTGCATTACCAACATGCTACATCCTACACATTTTCATGCAAACAGATATAAATACCATCAGTCTATAATAGCAGTAGCACAGAAAAGTCTGGATTTCCTACAACCACGTTTATCCAGAGATATACACAGAGATGAATAAGAGGGTTTTTTTAACTGCCAATCACCTAAAATATACTTACAATTTTCTATAGTAGGAAGCATTGGCAACTTTAGCTGAAGAGTTGTATAACACATCTGACACTAGATACAATCTTGCAATCTACAATAAAAATGGTCAAATTAAGCTAAGTCCAATTTAAATTCTTCTGAAAATAAAGGCATTTTCACAGAAAGAATACAAGACAGCTTAAACGATCTGGAAGTACCTAATTAGAATTAAGTGTAGCACCGCTATATTACTAATAAACATGTTAAGAGGCAATTAGCCCCCTGTTATGCTGTAGGGTACTAACTACTGCAACATATTACCACAGCATTACAAAGGAGAATCATGGCATTCCTGTTGTAATTGCCTCATTTGAACAGATCATTTCACTCTTAACTTCACAGTAAGGCAGAATATTACTTACAAGCAACTTCAGAAAGAATAAAAAATATGTAACAAAATTCCACGAGAAGAGATCACATTTGAATTTAAGTCCACGTTTTAGTACAAAATCTCAACACTACCTGAAACTTATGAAATAATGCTTGTAAATTACATGCACATGCTGCCAAGTGAGCTCTTCTCCCAAAATACAAGATTATAGAAAATCTCCACACCTTCTTAGGAAGAGGAGTCTTCAGGATGGACAATGACTCTGTAATGCAGTCCACAATTTCTTCAGCAGCTTCTGCATTATTTAGACAGAAAACCATTGCATCACCAATGTCGTTTTTCCGAGGTGTTAACCCACGTAGAATTTCCTCCAGTTTGTCCCTCTGTCTGAAATAACAGAAATTTTAATACTTTCAATATTAAATGAAAAGTACTTTTGCGCATTTCCATTTAACAATGTTTTTCTGGTTTTCCATCCTTAGGATAAAAGCAATTTTCAATATTTTTATATTCTTTTGTCTGAGTTCTTTCAGTGGTTCATGAATGTGTGTTCAGATTACATTAAGTGCAAAAAATTCCCACTCAAGTCTTGATTAAATACAGAAATCAAGGAAAAATAGCTGAGAAATACTTATTTAAGCACATCAGTATCTCTAATAAAGTCATTATCTTTCTGGATTTAGTTTAGGCCTAAACCAAATGGATAAATCTAAAGCATGCAAGTCATTTCTGCTACAGAATTAGAAACACTAGATTCAGAAAGCTAGCAAATAAACAACTACTTCACATTTTCTATGACCTCCATATGCAGAGAACATTTTTAAAAGAATCTCTTTTTGAGCCTTTCCAAAAGAAGGTATAAGAAACAAACTGTGTATTAAAACCTACAGAAGCATGACTGCTGTGGTAAATATGATGAGAAGAATAAAATAAGCAAAAAATTCCACATGTTAGTAACATATTTTTAACAACACCAGCAAAATTAGGAAAAGCAGGTCTCTATTTCCACTACCACAGCCATCCCCAGTACACTGACACTTCACAGCAAAGAACTCTGTTATCTCTCTTCCTGTTTACTAACAACTGCTCCCAATTTTAAGTTCTGATGAACAGTATCAGTAAGTTTAAGATTACAGCAACATTTTAGTATGTGAGGTCATAGCAATATTGAGTAAGATGCTACATATCCTCAGCTACAGACAGCAGCAGAAAATGGGGAAAAACTCTCATCTTCCTAATCCCTTTCAAATTAAGGGTTAATAACATTGGAATGAAAGGTTCAGTGGTGACAAATCTAACCAAATCTAACCAAAGAATGTATTTAGCAACAAGTATGATCAGAAACACTGAGGTGAAGAGACACCTACTCACACATGTACATAATACTATGACAACCACGACAACTTAGGGGATGACACATCAGAGCTACAAAAACACGATGGCAAACCCAGGCAGACCAGCTACCAAGGCAGCACCATCCATCAGTGGTGGTACATACTCTTCCTTAAGTGCACCCTTCTTGTTCGGTTCCTCCACAAACGCTTCTGTTTCTTGCTCTTCTGACATCCCATGCAAGTATGGATTCAATGGTGGTGGCCTCCAGAAGGATCCATTTTTGAACATGCGGAAATCTTCTGTCCTCCACTTGGTTGGAGCATCCCCCTATGAAAAAAACCAGAAGTATTTTTACTTTGGTGTTATTTTACTTCACTATGCTTGAAGCTATGAATTATCACTAAAATTCTACTTGCCTGAAGAATTGAATAAAGCTTCCATCTATAATACACATGGGCTGGAGTCTGGTTTTCAAATAAAAACCTAAACCAAAGAGCAAAGAAAAGACACAAAGCATATTACAAATCATGAACTGACACAAATTTAAAGGAAGCAATAAAAAAACCCAACCAAACCCTGTTCAGAATCCCACCTCAGCTGCAGAGAGAACACAAGGAGCTAAAATCACATACACCCACAGCACAGCCAGGCAGAACACATGCAACTGCTTCACACACTCATACACACACACACGCAATCTGCAGAGAGCAGAGCTCCCCAAAGACACAGAACTGCTCAGAACTCAAGAGCAGAACAAACAGGGTCAGAAAGAACAACTGTGCAACCTCACAGCAAAGCAGAAGAATCATCAGTGCAAAGAGTCACTACAGGAGCAACTGCAACCTCAGCACAAGTGATGCAGGAGCTTGCAGTTGCACAGTGAGGTCATCAAATACCGAATGACCTGAAGTTTTCCACCAGTAAATTGTCTGGCAGAACGTGGCAATATCTGATGGAGGATGTGGGGGACAAGCAGCCCATTTGTAATGGCCAGGATATTTTCACCTGCCTATTTTCTCACTTTGCATATAAAGATCATAATGAAGCACTTCAAACTTACTGCAAATAAAATACTGCTATAAAGTAATTCAGCACTTCCCTGAAATACTTTACTGAGAGACAGTACTTCACAAGAAATTTGGAAACTGGATTTTTTTATTCTATTAAGGACAAGTGCTGGAAATTCTCAAAACTTTCCTATGTCAGCTGAAATTTAATTCTATTTTAATTGACATAGAAGAAAAATTACTTCCAGCTCTTGCTAAAGGTTAAAAACTAGGCTCCAGGAAGAGTGGACTTCACACTGAGTTTGTCTGCTTGGGGGAGGAGGGGGACTTTTTTCTTTCTTTAAAATGTATGCTAGTGCTTCCACTGATTGTGAATCCCTCAAAAGAGTATGTGTTAAACAGTATTTATTTAAATATATAGAAATGTATTACATAGTGTGTGCGTGTGTTACTTTTTTATATGTAAACATTAGTAACACCTGGAATAAAAGTGCGTTCTTCCTTATAAAAGGACAGTACAGCCATAGGTGCCATTTGTAAAGTTGACAAATTTTTTTGCTGTACATAAGGATATGTACAGCAAAAACCAGTCTTATTAGTACTTCAAGAATGCAGAATATTAACAACAGAGAGAACAGGTGGTGTTATTTGCAAGTGAAGCAATGCAATAAGCACCTGAACATTGGGTTGTTGATTTCTCGGTTCATGATCATGGCTTCGAACATGGGCCCTTCCCGAACCACAAACTCTATCATTCGATGTATCAAAGCGAGCAAATTCCTACAACAACAACACAGTTAAAGAAAAGTTGATTCAGACCTAACACTATATAACTACACTCCACCTAAGATACTACAACTGTGCAGGAGATTATTTTGCTGTATTGTTAAGAAATCTGCATAAAAGATAAGGCAACATGGAACATATTATAGCTTTGCATCACAGACATGGGCATTCTAAAAATCAAACCATGCCTAGCAGTGGTGGAGTAAGAATTTAAGAGACCTCCTTCCTCAATTTCCATGGCTTAGCCTACAACCATGTCTTGCTTAGCAAAAACCTGATACACAAATATGGGCACCTGAACACCAAAGTACAATTAGCTATCAAAAACTAAGCCCTCATCTACATTGTCTAGAAGTAAGACTGAAGTGTTAGCTGAAGTTCTACAGGGGAATAAGTGGCTGAATATTTTTCTCAAAATAAAACACACTTCTGAATGTTCAAGAGAATCTGAATTCAGCTTTCAAACTATTCAAGTATGTAAGGAAAAGCAAATAGCCATTTTGATGCAAAACAGGGCAGTGTATTTATTAAATTTAGATAATCTCTTTTTGGTCAAGATTCAACCATTGGCATAGAACAAAACTGTCCATCTTTTTGTGTCATACCATCCCATGTTCCCTCCCTCATACACACAATAGAACTAAATCACAATTTAAAAAAAATAAAAATCTGTATCACTTTATTCAGCACTACATCCGGAGACAGGCAAGAAGTGGATGTGAAGTGCACATTTTTCAATGCAGAGTCACTTCTAAGCATGCTAACAGGAGACAGTCAGAAAAGCTTTATCAATAATAGTAATACGCCAGTTTCCACCCCTTTGGGGTTTTATGGAAACAGGGTCCTGAATTTTTAAAATAGATTACCTACATATAGCAAAAGCTTCACAGCACGTGTCTTTTGAATGTGATGCAAGCCAAAAAAAAAATACAGATTTTTACATTTTTTAATTTACTTTCTTAGATGCAACAAATGGATATTGGTTCTTTACATGTAATTCATTAGATTTCCGTATAGCACTCTTTTAATGACTAAAATTCCATAACTGCTACATTGTAAAGTTGCAGAATTTTCTGTAACTTCTTAGCAATGAGGTGACTATTTTCTACCATGAGTATTCCAAGTTCTGCCATAAATATAATGCACTAGATCAAAAAAAAATCAACTGAAAAAATAGTAATAATAGAATAATAATAGAAACCTACCCTGCCCATCTGCAAGTGTTCTTTTAAACCATCTAACACTGAATCTACATTTGCCTCAAATATTACACAAATAAAATCAAACAGCTACGAGTTCAATTTTCCTGTCTGCTTTTTATAATCCCAGAAACATTGCAAAGAGGACATAGTTTCAACAATTCTGTAGCCATTTTATTTACAGCAGTGTTCTGAAAGTCTAAACAGCCAGACTCTCCTTGTTATATGAATTGTATTTGAAAACATCAGCAAGAAAGAAATCTACAATTAGCTTTCAAGCCTCTGAGCTATTACAGCATTCATTTATTTTAAGGCAAATCCAGTGTGATCACTTCTGGCTTCCTGCAAATCATCATTGGTTTTCATCTAATTTTTCTTTCATCAAGTAAAATCAAGTTGTGTAAGAGCAGCTTATGCTTGAACAAGAACATCTGCTTCGCTAAGACCTCCAATGTATGAAAATAGATTCGCTCATCCTATATCTGAAAGAGGTTATTACAGGCATTTTGGTATCTAAGATGTGACTACTTGGAAGTGTATTTCTCAGAAAAAATAATTGATTATACATACTCAAGGTTTGCCATTTACTAAGAAGTAAGAGATGTTAAAAATAGTATTGAAAATATTTAATTAAAAGAGAATAATTAATGTATTATCCCACTGAAATCAGTCAAAATTTTTGCATGATGGGATGCACTGAGTAATGAATGGTCTTCGCAATTGTCATTGTCAACTTCCAAAATCATCAAGAAAACAATTATCGGAAGTGTTTTCAAATACAATTCATTTAACATGAGTTCTTATCATACAGGCTTTTAAAATGCTACAGTAAATAAAATGGACATGGAAAAATAAAAATTTTTCTCTGACAGCTACTCTGTGAGCACTGTACAGTTTTACAAGTACTTGTAAACTCAATATGTTTCTCAAATCAAGACTTCTCTTGGTTGGTCGCCCCAGTTATTCAAGTTTCTACCCAACAAAAATGGTACTGTCCTAAAATTCCATCAAAAATACAGTACATTGGAGCATGTACTGACAAGTTTGTTAATGCACTATAACCAGCTTCAGCAATCTCCTTCTGCCCCCTCCCCCCACACAAAAAAAAGAAAAAAGGGACTTTGTGACAATTAAGACAGTGTAGTAAAAAACTGATAGTGCATTATTTTAAAACGTCATTTAGCTTAAGTTGGCCAACAAAAAAAGGTTTTTCAGTTATAATAAAACCACATTTATTGGAGCCGATCGTACCAATGTCTGGTCAAAAACTGTATACTTTCCCAATCCATCCCATGATGTTTTCCTGGTCCCCCGCTGCCGCAGACAGTTCAGCTGGTGTTGCTCACCAAGGCCAATGTCAAAGAGAATTTGGTAATCTTTTGTGCTTCTTTACTTTTAAAACAGTGTTGTGTTCCTATGTTTGGGAAAAGGCTTTAGCTTAACTGAGCAAGAGTACACCTAGACTAGCGTGAAGTAGGAAGAGTGACGGGGACCAAAATGGAAAAATATCCTTGCAATAATACAGAAGTATCTTTTTCAATTACAAAAATTATTAACTGCTCCATTTAAAAAGTTAGCAGAAATCAAAAGTGATTTTCAACTGAACTGGTTATAACATGTCCAAGTAAAAAAAAAAAAAAAAAAAAGAAAGAAAAGGAAAAGAAAAGAAAAAAAGAAAAAAACCCCACAGCTGCATCCCCGTACGCATAGGTTTATGTCAGGACTTATGCTGCGTCTGTAGGACAGTATTTCACCCTAGTGTTCACTCACAAAATTACCCTGCATCTATCTCTAGTGCTCAAATTAAATGCTAAAGATAATTACTTAAGTCTACCCTCACTTAAAAAGAAGAGTTAATAAGACAAGAATAGTTAGACTGTAAACCACACACATTTAAGTGTCATAAAATAACCATTGCTCAGTCAAGCCATTACCTTTTCCACAACATCACCATTTTTCTTTAAAATTCCGAAGGGGAAATTTTCTATATTTAGATCAGTAATAATAAAGAAAAACATGTACCTTTCTGTTGGGATAACCACTTTGACTATGGCTTGCGACAGAGTCTGTATATGAAGTCACATCAGATAATAAACATAGAATATGTGAGTATTGTTAACAAGTAACAAGCAAAAATATACATATGCAATGAAAATACTACACATCTATCACAAACTTTGCAGGCAATCACTGCTGTGAAGTTATAACTAAGCAATTACACAAAATTCAAATGGTTGTGTCAGTGAACCATGAAGGTTCACTAATTGCAAAGTATCAGAACATTCCTGTCAGAATGTACATTGAGGCACTGAATAGGAACTATGCTGAATATATAAGGAGTTCTTAAGTTTATGAAAAGATTCTAAACTATTTGACTTGGATCATGTTGGTATTACTTTATTCCCAAGTCTTACAAAAAACAGCCCTGACATTTAAGTGTCATTCAAAGAATCAATAAATTCTTACAAAGGTAAATCAAGTTGGTTTGTGATTTCAAGATACTTACCCTTTTACCAGTTAATATTCCACAAAAAGAAAAGTTTGAAAACTGACTTCATAAGTAGCATAAAATACTTACTCAATGTCCAGATTAATTACCTTCTACACAAAATACATCAACTCTTCTAGGGTAAGAATAATGCTACCCAAGTTAAAATGTAGGATTTTATATAAGGAAAACAATTTAGATACTGCAATTTGGCAGCCAAGAAAAGGGGGGGACGTAGGAGAAAAAAATCCAGGGAGCCTGGAGGGGGAAAATGATAGCCAGATTTTAAGCAGCACTAAATTAACCAAGAGCCAATACACTGTACCCTAACACAGACATGAAACAGAGCTTCAGGAATTAAGTTGGTTCCCTTGGGCTACAGCAGGGAGCCAGAGAATTTGCAGACTAAGGGCTGCCAAAGTCAGCCTGAACAATGCAAATCTATGAAGCCATTGAAATACTGTCACAGATGTAGTATTTAACAATGAGATATGGCCCAGGGTACTGTAAGTTACCTTCTCAAAATCTTCCTTGTTTTTTGGTGGTGGTAACATTGGAGCATTAGGATTCTTCAATCTCTCCCTAGGCTGGGCATTGAAAGGCAGTCCTGACGGGGGCGGTGGCAGGGTGTGCTCCATCATGGAAGGCGGAATGTAGATGGGATGTGGTGGTATAGGTACAGCTTTGCCCCAGCCCAGCTTCATTTCAAATGACATAATCATCTTGCCTGAAAAAGTGAAAGAAAAAAAAACCTCCACTACCATGATGTTATAAATTGGTTCTGCATCACTTGAGATTTCTCCTTGCTAAGTGCAATGTTTATGTTTGCCTGCTGCCATTTACCTTTGGCGTACATTGTTGATTACTGTTATTACATCTATCAGACTACAACATAGGCAAATGAAGGCCTTTTACACAAAATGTTTTATTAGTCTACCCCCAATGTCTGTCTTCAGGACACTACAGTACACAATCACTATTGTTTGACAACATTCAGTTACCAGTAGAACAGTCAAGTGTAAACTAAAATCACTGCCAGCTTGATTTCTACTGGAGTTACAGAATACATCTAACTTGTCTGATAAAACAACCTGAAAAAGTGCTTACAGTCTGCAAAGACAATTACAGCCCTGAACTGAGAAATCTGTTTACCATTTAAATTCTTCAATGCTCTTTCAGCATCTCTCCTGTTCATAAAGGCAACAAAGCCACAATTTCTTTCTCTTGCTCTTTCTTCATCAGTTCTTGGCCACATAATTTTAACACTCGCTAATGGTCCAAAGCGACCAAATTCTTGACATAACATCTCTTCATTCATCTACATGAAAAAGAGGTAAAAATTAACATTTTGCCACTGTATTTCTGTGACAGTTGTTCATAGTATTGTCCAAATGTCAAAATTTAAATTTTTTTTAGTTTCTTGACGTGACACCACTTCATTGGTAGCCCCCCAATGCAATCTGCTGCAGAAACAAGAATCTAAAAAACTGCACTTTAACTGAGTACACTCAAATGTCTGAGATCTGATCCCCCCTGCTTAGGGATATCAACAGAAAAAGAATTTTAACTGAGCTAGAGATTGGTAGTCTAAATCTTCACATTTCAGCATTATGTACAGAGCATTTATTCCAATGAACATTGCAAGAAAATTCGTCTAGGCCCAAACATGCCAACACTGCCCTCCTTGGCTCCAAACTTACCTGAGGATTGATGTTTCCCAGATACAAATTTGTTGTGCTTGGATCTCCAACATCATGTGACCCTGGCGCATAATCATCCAGTACTAAAATAAAGGAAACGAACAAACAAACAAAAAGAAGTCATAATCTCTGTTTTGCATTTAAATGACAACATTAAACTGAATTAAGAAAAGAATCTGTATTACCACCAGATGATCTATTTCTTCTTGAAGGAGCATCCACTGAATAGAGAGAAGAAAAATATGTACAATTTAGTCTACAAATCTTGTAGCCCAGACTAACATAAAAAATAACATCTACTTACTTGACCGCCTCTGCCCATCTGAATCAGACTGGGGTGGTTCAAAACGACTCAATCTACCTTTTGTTTTGTGCCTTTCATCACGCTCCTCTTGGATTCTAAGAAGCAAGTTTATAGTGAGCAACAACTTAGAACCATTCTCAAGTTTTTATTCTAAAATTTTGAATTAACTTAACAATTATGAGAATTTTTAATATGAAACAATGAGTTTGTTAGAACTTCCAAATTGCCAGTATGTCTGAACTTCTGTTTCATCAACTGGAATATATCTACCAGAATTATTCCAGCTGCATGCTTCCTCATTCATACTGTCAGGGTATTTCATTCTCAAACAAAACTGGAAATAAGAACTGTGCTTTAAAAAGTGACTCCAATTTCACATCCAAATTCTGTGCCAGAGATCAGCAGACCACTCAGGTGCCTTTCCAAGATGCACACAACTCCTCGGTGTCTATTTATCCTTCCTGCTTTTCTAAGCCTTACTCAGAGGCACACCCACATGACTATTTCCAGAACAAACTGGATTTCATCTCAGTTTCTAACTCTGAGGACAGTACTCACAACTAACTGTTTGGTTCCCTGCAGTCTGGCCTTAAATCCTGATATGAAGAGACTGAATCCCAGGAATACAAGGCTGTCCATTCAACTCACACCAACTAAGGAACTTGCAGCAGTGAGGCTCAGGCACTCCCCACAAAAGCCACATATGGACCTAGAATGTTGTACCTACTGCTTTCGAATGCATAGAGATTCATTTGTTTTCCATCACTAGAATCAGGATAAATATATGGCACTCAGCTGCACTCAACACATGTGCTGCTCTTTGTTGTATTACAACAATTATGGAAGTGAAACAATCTGCTTTTTCAAGCATTATCCAGCTTGCTTTTAATACTATGTAAGTTGAAGTCTCCAGATTTGAATTGCAACTCTTATTTCTGCATTATACAAAAGCTCAACTTCCTCCTACAAATTCCTCTGGATATAGTTTACAAACACTGACAAAGCTCACTCTTTTCAAGAGTCACAGACATTTCATATTGTCACCAATCTCTCTGCTACACCCCTGTACTGGGTTTGCTGGGCAGGTTTTGGGTGGGGGTCTCTGTAAGAAGCTGCCAGAAACTTCCCCCATGGCTGATGAAGCCAACACCAGACAGCTCCAAGATGGACCCAATGATGGCCAAGGCCAAGCCCATCAGCAATGGCAGTAACTAAGCCTAACTAAGCTATTTTAAGCTAATTAGTTATACCATTTCCCAATCATTTGAGAGATTAAAAAATTTAAAACTTTCTTTAGGAAACAACTTAGCAAGAATGATCTTAAATACTGTCTGTAAAACAAGGCAAAAACCTTGGATTTTGTTTGTTTACAGTAAAAACTAGCAAACTTACTGCTTTAATTCTTCTTTAAAAAGTTCCAAATTACTCTTTTTCTTTTCCTTCTCTCCTTTCTTCAAAGGCTAAAATTAAAGATATATAAAACAACATTTCAGAAGACAAAATGAACAGAATTAAAAATCATATAACAAAACTTTAGATAATTTCCATGCATATTTTACCCACAGCTTTCAAACCAAGTAACTAAAAGAGGAAAAAACAATGAAAAAAAACCGAAACAACAACCAAACAGACTCGAAACATTCAGACTGAGCGCTATCAAACACAAAGCTAGAAAATAAAAAATTCAGGATAGTTGAAAATAAACTTTATTACTTCTCATTCTCACGATGCAGCACGTGATCAAACACTCTCTCTACTACATACACATTTAAAATAACTGTGAGGTATTTTGTCACTTTGTTCCATTTGGAAACTAGGATGCTGACTACACCCCTAGCAAAACATCATGCTCTAATGAATTTGATAGGTGTGTGTACATTGTACATATATATGTAAATTATTTTACATATATATATTCAGTTATTTTATCCACAAACATTCTGCTTGAAAAGAATTTCCTTTTATTGCTTCCCTTTGGATGTAAATACAGTCTGAAAAAACAGTTACTTTAAATAATTCAAGATCCTCAGGAAAAACACTCTTGAATGACAAAGAATATGGATACTGCAATACTACTTTTTTTTTTGTTATCAGAAATATATGTTCCTTAACTAACTCATGTGAAATATCTTCAACAACATTGTTTTTATATCATCAAATTTAAATGAAAATGTTTCCAATAGGCAGACATACAAAATACTTGTGTTACACACTACAGCTTTGGAAAAACTGGACTTCCTACTCACCCCAGGCAAAGTTGTTTGTTTGTTTTTGTTTTTGGGGAGGGTCTGCCAAATAAATAAAATCATTTTTACCTCATTATCTTCAATCACCATTGGACAGGGCAAGTGAGTAAACTGATTGCATTACTTCACAAGTATTTATGAAAAATTTGAAAAGCAGTAATAGTCTTACAGTACAAACACTTGCATATGACAGAACAGAGCCCAGAAAAATAAAAAATGCTACAATTAATTTCTGTATATGTAGAGCTTTACATAAATAAAAATCAAAACTGTCATTCAGTAGTATCCCACTGGTCTAACACTGACATTTGTTTAAAGCTGGAGGGAGGTTATGATGGAACTGCCCACAATTATCACATTACATTCACTTCCCATCCTAACAGGCAGCATCTTACAAGTTTCACTTAAGCTTCAAAATTGTAGTAAGCTCTATTAAAAGACTTCTAAAACATCCAAGACATTCATTACACATACACAGTAGTAACAGTAATCATATGCAATTATCACTTGATTTGAAGACTGCTGGCTCATATTTCTAATATTTTCATTACTTTTTATGATGAACCTTGGCCAAAAAAAAAAAAACAACAAACCAACCCAAAAACAAAACAAAAAAACACCTCCATCAAACCATGAAGAAGACAAAATAAATTAAATAAAACAAGGTGTTCAGCTTCTGAACTGTGCAAGTTCTAGAACTCAAAGAGGGACTTCTAAAGGAACTTCTCAAACTTCACCCCCCCCAAAAAAAAACAAAACCAAAACAAACAAACAAACTCAAAGAACCCTATCAATAAAAGCTTGGATCAACACAAAGATCAATTTCTTTTTTGGTTTTAAGTTTAAAAAAAAAATCAAAAACAAATAGTAGCAATAGAAATTGAGCATTGCTTCTAAAACCAGAAATTCTCAGGACTGAAGAAGCTATTACTTTGCACCAGTCACCAAATCCATATCCATGAGAAGTCTGTCCACCTTAGCAGGAACACAATAAAAGGGCAGTGCAGCACCAGCTGTATGTGCCACATACAAGGCTCCTGGCCCCCTGCATTTCACCACCTTCGTATCTGCTACGGGTTCAGGCAACTCCAAATGTTCACCTTCTCTCAGTATGTGACACGTGCAGGTAAAACTACTCTGCAAGAACACATGGCCCTTTTTCTAAGCACTTCTAAATACATCAGGATGGAGTGAAGATTCAAGTGAGAAACTTACAGGCTTTTTGGTTTCTATCATTAGGAGGGATGGAGGTTTCTCATTAGATGGCTGACTTGGTTGGTTTTTTTGATCTGAGAATCGTGACGAAGGTTTATAGATTTTACCCCGTTTTTCATCTGTTTCATGCTCCTCTGAAATTAAAGACAAGTTGAAAGCAAATTTTATTAACTAATGCTGCACAACACTGTTCATTAGAAAGAATGCTGTTCTTTAGTTCTGGTCATTCAATTCAATATATTATTTCATTTTTAAAAAGCTGACAATACGAATTTTACATAATTTAACATCTTTTAATATGAAGAAAAAGAACATAGATTAGGTAGTCTAAACAAAAGCATTTTTTCTTCTTATAGTTAAAACACAAATCACACCACTGCCTACCTTAATCAAAGCATAGATTTTAGCATCAAGTTTTCTTTTCTGCTTCTAATGTAACACATTAATTTTAAAATTCAATTCAAACCCAATCTTCATCTTTATTCAAAGCCAAATGACCCACCACCTCCAAAAAAAGATAAGTTATACCTTTAGATGCATTAACGATTCCTCCTCTTACAAATGTTTTCACTTTATTACCATCACCTCCTTCAAAGGCAGCAAGGAATTCTTCATAAATTTCTGCAGCAGCCTTCTCATCCTCCTACATAGCAAATGTTAATCTATTTACTATCATCACAGAACAACTTTCACTAGCCAGTTACTCTTAAATTAGCTATGTGACATTCCTTTTTATTTTCTAGAGTTCAAGCTACAAACAGCATCAAAGGAGTTTCAATTTTAGATAATCCAAATTTCTGAGAAAAGTGCGTAGAACACAGCCCATAACACACAAAGCCAGTGAGGCTGTGTGCTCCAATGTGCTCCTTTCCAGGAGTTTACATGGCAATTTAACATTCAGAAGATGCCAAACAGAAAAGCTCAAATCAAAGGCTTATGAGCCTGGAGCTTTTTTGGCCTCAGCATGAGAGAACAGTGCCCATTCCACCTCAGCCTTTACGATCAACCCACGTGGCTGAAGGAGATCAACAAGAGGATCACCTTTCTGTATTTCCCAGAGAGCAAGTTAAACCAATGGCTTAAGCTGAGCACTGTGGCTTAGCACTATCATGATCTTTAGGCCAGTATTTCCAACAACCCAGCAGGAGATAAGCCACTGCAATACAGTATGGGTTGTGTGTACAGAGCTCAAACCCCGAAAGTTTCAAAACTTCCACCTTACCAACTACCAGATATGTTTTTCCTAAAACTTGGCTGTTCCTGAATCATCTAAAATGCAGTACCAAATTTTAAGTTTTGTATTGGTTCCCAACACAGTCATTAGACAAAAAAATGTTTTACAGAACTAACAAGGACATGTACTGAAACAATTTCATGTACTCTTTGTAATAGCTGAAATCCAATGATAGAGGGCAAAGGAAGAACAGAAAATTACCTAAGGTGATGGCTGTCTCCATCCTGAGCAATACATCAATGGATTATTGTAATTCCCTATTTCAGGAAGCCAGAGAACTTAATTTCTCACAGAGAAGGAAAGAGTAAGCCTCTCTGTATCATAATGCCATGGATGCCAGAAATACATTATGCATGTAAAATTCACTTTCACTCTTAGAGAGCTACAGTTATCAAAATTAGGACATTTAGTGTAAAAGCTGGTTGCAATCTAAAAGCAAACTTATTTGAGCTCTGCATACAAAGTAAAATTTTCATTGTATACCATTACCTTCTTTTTTAATTCTTCTTGCTCTTTCTTGCTCAGAGTCCTCTTGGCAGCACTCATTTTGCCTATACTGAATGCTTTAAGTTTACTTTCCATTAGAGGCTGTAAAAGGAGTAAGAAAACAGACATCAAACTGTTTACAAAACAATTTAAATAATGTTACTTCTGACCTTGGTCTAGGCCAGTAACTCAAATGAAACAAAGAAAAGCCTTCCTGTACGTATCTGTGAAGTTTTCATTATCTAATACAAATAAAAAAAATTAAATCTGTGTAGCTTTTTCAAACAAATCATCCTTGGTTTAATGAGAAAGCTTTTAATACACCATTCAAACACAGCTGAAATCTGAAGGACACTTGCTGTAAGAGCCTGGACATTTATCACTGCAGTGCTGCAGTTTCTAAACCTTCAGAAATACATGCTTTGCACTACAGTTCTTCCCCTTTTTGTTCCCTGCCCCTTCAAAAAAGCTTTTCTGACTATTTTGGCAAGAATAATGTTTATGCAAGGTTGGACAGGTAATGGAACAACTATATGGATGCTAAATCTCAGTTGTACTTCAAGGTAAAAATTAATAGCTTTACTGGAACAACAGAACATATTCTAGAGGTTTTCAGCTATCGGTGAAATGAAACAAAAAAACTCACATTCAGCTCCTAAACTGTTTCTAATTTCTTTCCAAAACCCTGATGAAGGAAGCACTCCACATAACAGTAATTTCTGGAGTATGGAAATGGAATTCTTAAGGTTCTATTCTGGTAGTTAACAGGCACTAAAGCATCAAAAGAAAAAAGACAACAGGATGGAGAGCATGTTCCAAAGACATGGGCAGGGGGAAGTGAAATGAGAGAAAAGATACTTCTCCGGAAAATCCTACCTTAATACAGTAATTTATGAAGAATCAGCACAACAACAAAGCCCCAAAAGCTATGAGTCTTGTTTTAAAAATATTTGTGATGCTCTTACACAGAGCACACAGTGATGCTTAGAACTATGATTTTTGCAGTGACAGTTCTTAAAAAAAATCAGCTCAATAAAACATCAAAACAAATAAGGTGAACAACTTAAATGTCATATTATGAAAAACATTCTGATACCAACTGGAAAGGGTTTCCTCAAGGAATAATTTTCTTTTTAAAGAGTTTTATTTCTAGTATCAGCTTTCTATTAAAAAAAATTTCATAAAAAAAGCACCATGAAAAACAAACTGTTAGAAATATCATCAATTTATGATCCTTGCTTAGCATCACAAACACCTCTTAGATCTATGCCAAGCACAGGACCAAGTAGTCCATACTTCTTTGAAAGTGTTCCCTCTTCATCACTGGAAGTAAAGCTATCAGTGACAAATTTATGCAGTGCTGTCTGTGAAGTTATCTAGTTTATGACACCATGTTTGTCAACATGAGCTGCTGTGACAGGCTTATCAGGAGCTTTTAATTCATCTGTGTGTTTTTAAATTTAATAAAATCCAGTCTTCCAGTTGTCTGAAAAACAGCTTCTATTTCAATATGACAAACAATATACAACCTTGGCAAAGCATGAGCACACAGCTGTGGCACAGCAATGCAGGCAGAACAAATACCACACTCCTACCCAAGGCTTATCCTGTCATCAGAACATCATCTCTCACAGTAATATCACAGGATACCTGCAGATCAGCCACATGAATATTTGGTCCAGTGACATAAAGGAAGCAGCTACAAGATAAAGAGTTCTGGCACTAAGATCTGCTCAGTTTAGAAAGGGTCTCAGAGAAAAAAAACACCTTCCAAGTGGCAGGAGCAATATAAACTTAAGATTGAACTAATTTATGCCTGCTACTTAGATTCCAGTGGTCAATTATAACATTATCATTAACCAGATGCAGCTTCACAGAATACCTAACAATAGAACTATACAAAACTTGAAGGTCTTCCTCCTTCAAAAAATGCAAAATAATGTGAAAAGGGTAAAGCAAATAATAGAAGCAAAGAGAAACCTGCAGCTGAGTAATCAAATCTCTGTATGAAAGCAAACTTCTGTTTAAACAGAACACTGCATTGACTGTAAGGTGGCACAAAGCACTTAAGTTCCAGTTCCATCAGTACTCAAAAGAGATTTAAGAGTAATTGTACAAATTGTAGCAAGTAAAAGAAATCAATAAAAGCTACTACAGTAGCTGTAGTAGTAGCTACTAGCTACTACTGTAGTAGCTAGTAGCTACTACTGTAGTAGCTAGTAGCTACTACAAGCTACTTCTTTATGAAAAGTTTCTGCTACCACTACTCAAATAATGCTCTTACAAGCAATTTAACAGCTGGTATTTGACTTCTGCATGTACAAAATCACATTGAAATCTTGAAGACAATCCAAACCACAGAATGAATTGTCTGGTATTATCTCCCAGTTTGGCTCTTGCTGCCTGTTTTCATTTTAGCTCAGAAACAGGTTAAGTCTTCATGCACCATACCAACCACACAACCAGGCAAAGGTCTCGTCACTGAGGGGATAAGGGGTGGGGGGCAGCAGGACCAGGTTATTCCTCTTACCTTTTCCTTTACCATATTCTATTAGAAAGAAAAATAGAAGATGGAATTAGGGCCACACTGTCTCAGCTTTGAGGAGCCAACTGTATGTGAAAAGGCACTTCAATATCCCGTGACTCCTAGGATTGATCACCTCGTACTCTCAAGTGTTCCCCAGTACAAGAGACAAACCCAGAGTCCTTGCAGCTTCTTTCTGCTCCAGTACCTATTACGGATGCAGTACCATGCAGCACAGCTTCCTACACTGGTGCTTGTTTTGAAAGTTTCAAGGAGTATTTTTAAACATGAAATCAATGGTTCATTTGCAAACACCTACAGGTTACATACCCAATGCACCAGACTCTGCCTGTAGCAAGTAGTTTTCTTTAAAAACAGGCCTATTTTGAGTTTGTGGGTTTGGTTGGAATTTTTTTGGTTTTTCTGTTTAAGTGTTTTGGACTTACATGTGAATCAGCAGATCCAGTGGTATGTACTGCATCTGGCCCTCTGACCTGAGGAGAGAATGATGAGGAGTGAGGCACACAACAAGAAACAGACAACCTCTGGGGAGTTTTTCCCAGTTCTTGGAATGTGATTTTCATTTCAATTTTAACATCCAAATACACAAGAACAAAGATACATATAATGTATTTTAATGATACATCTGACCTAGGTCACCTCCCGAACAATGTCAATATAAGGCAAATAAGGGACAGACCTAAAGATAGACCATTAACAAATCTGAATTTCCACAGCTGGATTTTATAAATACATCACTCATCACTAATGGCACCACTGGGAAAAAAAGTCGGTTAGTTACATTGCATCTTCAAGAGTTGTCATTAAAGGCTGTTAAAGATTACATAAAATGCTTGATTACATTTGGCTTCCTCTAAAATAATTTCCGAAACTGCTTTTACTATATTGTGCATAGATGGAACCTGGCCAGCCCAAAAACCACAATTTGTGACCAGGTACTAACTGAAGTTATTTCTTTAACACCTAAACCAGCATATATACAACATCAGGTTTTAAATAAGCTTAAGTGATGGAGAGCACACTTTTAAATTACATAATGCACGAACTCCAGAAAACCTGGCATAACATCTACTACTACAATTACTATTATTGCTTGAGGCACAATTCATATCTTAATTGAAATTTAAGTCAAAGTAACACATTTCCATTAGCTGCAATCTGTTCATTAGCTACAGAACATTAGCATTTCTCCTTATTACCAAGAATTTACAGTTTATACCAGAAATAGTAATATATGATGCTCATTTCCAGTCTTTCAAAACCAACAAGCACCAAATGCTACTCTAGAAGATCATTTACTAGGCATTGTTTTTATTGTGCATCCTGCTTTTTCATCAGGTAAGACAGAGACAGTCCTCTTTCAACAAGTATATCCCTATGTTATACAATAATACCAATTTAGAAAAAAATGGTCTTCAACAGAAACCAGAATTAAGTGCACAAAGGTAAAGTACAACACACAGATACAGCCTTCCCAAGGGAGAAGCAAAAGGCTTCTAGGAATATGTTTGGAGGGTTGTTTTAAGAAAAATAAATGGGGCAGGGAAAAAATGGAAAAAAATCATGTCTTTGTTTGAAAGACTTCCCAAATCCCCTTCCTTGCAGCACTGTACATGACTCACAAGCACACCTTTGCACAGAAGCTAATAACAAGCTGAGTTCACATGCAGCAGTAGCAGTTCATTAAAATACACATGGAGGCAAATATCTCAAGCACCTTTTGCTAATGCCACTTCCTGCAAACTCCTTTTCCTGTGTACTTGGTGCTGGATTTTTTGTGATCCACAACTGCCCGCAGCACTCAGATCAGTGATCTGTTATGCACAGGTCCACACACTGCACAAATGTAGCCTAAGGAAAGCTGTCCTTCCCTACAGACTTTATGAAAGTGTAGCCCAACATCACACAGATAAAAGACCTGCACTGTGCAAAAGAATTCCAGAGCATGGAAAAAGCATTCCTCCTGCTGCCAGCTGCCACCCTGTGGCAATCACCACAGCAGCTGCAACTCCAGCCTTCCAAAAAACAATCTGAGACCTGCAGTTAAAAAAATAACTCTCAAAGGTGGAGTGATACAGTGCTGTCTGCCTTAGTGTACTGACACAGATCGAGCACAGCTCCAGGAAAGGAGCTTGTCTGACAACAGCAGAAGGGAATGACCATTTCCTGATTCTGCACATCTGTTTCGTTTATGGAAGTTTTAGACAGCAACACCTCCCAACAGGGGTGGTGCTGAAGCTGCTCATAAGGAGAGCAAAAACAAAGCATTACACAGAGTAACAAACAGTGGGAATGCTCAGTACAATGACAGATTATCCTGAGGAAGAACATAAAAAAAGTAAGACACTAAATCTGCTTCTCCAGCAGCAAGCAGATGATGCTGCTCAGAAAGGCTGCAGTGCATGGTAGCACACAGTGATTCTGTGGGAGTCCAGTGGCACTCCCCAGCCCAACAACAGCGACCATGGCACAGGGAAGCCATTCTGAACATTAGCTGAGCAGCAGAATTTCTATTAAGGTGCACTCAGAAAACTTCTAAAAGCAGTTTTAGCTTTCAGACCAACTAGCAGCTTTGGAGAGCCATGTTATCTTCCTCCTTCAACAATTCTTACTTTTAAGGTCTTCTCTTTCCTATGTATGAATTTAGTTCTACCTTTGATACTGCTCCTGACCAACCAATCCACTGCTCTGACAAAGCACAAGAGGAAAAGGTTCTTGACAAAATTACACATTGCTATCTGCCAGTTTCTAAATAGCAGTTATTTTAAAAAAACACAAATTCTCACAACACTGCACTTTGCATCTATCTGTACTGCCTTGACAAAAGGGGCCATTTTATTTTCTTAAGAGTCAGACCAGCCACACTCACTCAACAGAATCAGTTTCTTTCTAACAGAGGGAAACATTTTAGGAGATGTTGCCCACCTGTGTTGAAATCTAGAGCAGGATTATTTTTTCTGTTCTCATCATGTCAAGTAGCTCAACTGAACCACTGAAAGAAAGACACACAAAGCTCTGCCCTACACATGATGAGATGGGAGGACAGCTCCCTCGTGTTCAAAATGCCAACAGAAAAAATGCAGTGAATCCAACCTTCAGTCACTGCCACCACAGACAATTGACAAATGCCTTCTTACCCGCAGTTCATCGCATCTCTACAGGAAAACTATCTTTATATATACTTTTTTTTTTTTTCTCAAGCAGACTATTTTACAGCTGGATCACTTTTTCCATCACTTTCATGCTGCACATTTCTCAAAGCATGTGCCAGCATAGCTGAATTGTCATTCAGCAGCCTGCATTGCTCCTGCAGTAAAATACACTTCTGTCAAACCCCAGTCCTGGAGGTCAGGTCACCCAAAGCTTCACTACTGAGTCCAGCCAACTTCACTCAACCTCCAAGAGAAAAAACAAAAACTTCAAAGGACCATACAAATGAGATTTATGACAAACTTCCATGAAAATGCCAAAGCAGAGTCATCTCTGAGATTCTGATCTTTTACATTTTCTTCCAGCTTCATGGAAGCTTCCAAGGAAAACAGAGATGAGAACAGCTCTTCAGAATCTTCCTTCCTGCCCACAGTTCACATGGCCACAAATTCAGCTCTTCACCGTTTCTCCTGACTTAAAAATCTCTCGGTAAAACTGTGGCATGACTGTGTTATTTCACAAGTATTTTAAATATGCTATGTACACAATAAGTATTTTGGTAATTAATACTGATGTAATCTAGTGGAACAACAAAGGGCAACAAAAGCTGTCAATAGAACCCAGGAGACAATCTGTGGTCTTCTAAATGCCAAATGGTACTTTAATAACAGTAATCAGTACAACTT
Source organism: Dicaeum eximium (assembly GCA_013396995.1). Lineage (NCBI taxonomy): Eukaryota > Metazoa > Chordata > Aves > Passeriformes > Dicaeidae > Dicaeum > Dicaeum eximium. Next base: position 2,307,635 of record VWZP01005658.1, on the reverse strand, counting down.
AAAACATAAATTAAAGCCCTGTCCTTCAAAGAACCAATAGCTTCAGGGTCAAATGTTTGAAAGGAACTCTGATGAAAGCCACTCCTGCTCTGTTTCAACACCATACATTGATCCTGCCCCCATACTGGTCACACTGAACCAGCACTGCTCCTGGTCTAGCTGAGATGAGGAGGTTCAGCCAAACCATTTCCCAACTCACAGCAGCATCCTGCTGCCCAGATCATCAAAAGAGGACACCAAATCAGCCAAAGAGGACAATGTTTGGTAGGGAAGAAGTAGCTAAGGCTGGGACTCTTTGTGTCAGCACTGACAGCAAGGAAAAACAAATGGGAACACATCATAAATTAAGATGTCAAAACTCAGCTAAAGGAGGTTTCCAGCTTGCCTTATGCTTTTTATTCTTCCTTTCTCTCTAGAAAGTAAGTGCTTGAAAACACTTGCAAATTATTTTATGGCTAATATATTTAGTCTTTACAGTTACTGGAATAATGCAGATTAGAATTAGTCCCTATCTGAGTAATCACAACTTGCAGACAACAGGAAATGAACAATGGCTTTCTCCAGAAGTATTTGTACAGAACAGTATCCCATTAGAACCTTAAACTCAGATAACAGATACAGCTTTTGGGATGAAAAAGGGAAAAGTACAGCTTGGTCCAAGTGGAGTATTTCTACTGCATATGGTACCCAATTTGAACAGCAGTGGCCATGCCAGACAGTCACTATCCTCAGAAGATACAATAACAAAATCCAAGAGTCACTGAGCAGCTAAAATTTCATTACATAAAGATAGTAATTGAACATCTGTATCTGTCATTTCAGAATCATGTCCTACACCAATGTCCTGTGCAGTCTTTGGCAATGTCTATTTTCTATTCTTTAATTATCCTTCTTTCCTACTTGGATCTCTGGAAATCTCAAGCATGAATCTTGCTATTCTAATCTCAAAGTCCCAAAGGAATAGTTAATGCTTCTGCAGCACATTTCACATGGGAGACTCTCAGAGTTACTTAGCAGTTGCCAGTATCACACAAGCAGCTGCCTTGCCAGCACAGCGATGCAGGACTGGGGGCTGCATGAACCTGAACCACCTCCAGCAATGCTTTCCAATCAGTGAATCAAACCAATAATGCCTGGCTGAAAAAATGGGATTATACACTATAAATATATATAATCAAAATAACTGGGTCAAATTCAGTACTTGGACAACAAGACTGAAGAGCAAACACCAACCATTCTGAAGTAGAGAAATTATTTTATTTCAGGCACTAGGTCACAGCTCCTCACAGAGCACAGAACATAAAAGGTCACTGTGTCTTTCCAGCAGGTATCTACAAGCCAGCAAAGGCACACCTTGGAATTGCCACTGAAACATATCCTGAGAGTCTGAGATACATAGATAATTGTATTTGCAAAACAAATATAACTTGAAAAATAAGCCTACCATTTCAGTTTTAATTATGTAAGTAAATAAATCCTAAAATGATTTAAAAGAATCAAAATGTCTGATGAATAATTACTTCATAAAATTTAGCAAAATGGATATTTGCTCAATTGTTAAACCATAAACATTTTTATATAGGCTCAACTAAAAATACACATTATAATCCCTGTGTGAATAAACTAATTAAAACAAAAATAATATTACTAATTTCAATACCATTTCCTTCTGCAGACATCTGAAAAATATCTCAATGTATATCACAAGCACTTATGGAATAATAAAACAAAGGGGAACACACACTGTCTGGGGGCTGTGCAGCCTCCCAAGATTTATTTTTTGGGAAATAATTCCCAAGAGATAGGCATGTCTCATTTTATTTCACTTTTCAACCAAAACATTCTCATATATCCAAGTATGTACTATCCCTATTTTCTCTGGCACATACTGTAATACTGACCAGAAAAACAAGCAAGATCTAGAATGTAAAGCATGGGGAAAATACCAGTGGAACACGGCCTGGATGTGTGGAGGAATGGGGAACTGAGGGGGAAGTGCACAAAGGTGGGGAGGCAGGTACAGGACGTCCTCAGCAGATCTGTCCCTGACAGATGAACACAAATGTGACCTTATACTGACCTAGGTGTCCTACTGACTTCCATGGGATGGAAGGGTTAACTGAACATACCTCTGCAGAACTGACATCTAGGACAGAAAACAATTCCTATAAATTAATTATTAGGGTATATTGGAAAAAAAGAGTATCGTCAGTACAGAAATAGTAAATGACAAAACAAAAATAGTTATAATGTAACTGCGAAAAGAAAGGAATCACATCGGGGTTGGTTTTCTGTACCATGGCATCAGCTGCATTAATCAATAATTAAGTATTCTAGTTCTAATTATACTTGAAATCTCAAGATGTCCTATTCCCTGAAAGCCACTGCCCACAATTTAAGACCTATTTTACTACTTAAATTTTCTATCAAGCTCTTACTTGCCATTGCAGCCACAAGCAAGATATAAAAATGTTTCTTGGCAATATTTGGAACAAATCATTAAAGGAAAACAAAAATAAAACTCTCCTACTCTAATAACAACCGGGTAAACATGCAAAGACTTTAAGTAACTACACTTCATTGCCATCTACATTAATTACTACAGTTGCTTAGCAGAAAAATAAAATTTAAAAAATTAAATAATCCTGGTTTTGCTTAATAAAAAGATAGGCAAAAATTATTCATTTATAGCTCTGGAAATTCCTAAGCCATAACACGGCTTCCTCTTTGAACAATTTACACGCTCACACACCAAAATATGGAGGATTTATATAGCTCTGACCTAAAGTCTGAAACAAAAGTGAATGAAAGGGAATAATCCTCAAACCATGAGCCGCCAGTGCATCCCCCAAAATATCTCTGCCCCCTACCCGCCCAGCAGGAGCGATGCCGGAGCGCCGGCAGCTCTGGGCTATGAGCACCCGCTGGTTTCAGAGCACAGCTCTGGGCCAGGGTTTCCAGGACTGCCGCACTACCTGCGCTGCTGGGCTGGAAATGCACCCCGCAGGAAGTACAGGAAGTGGAGAGGAAACAGTGAAAAGCGCGGGGAACGCCACAGCAACGCTACGAAACTCGTCATTCCATCGCCCTTCCAAAGAACCCACTCCATCTCTCAATTCGTCGTTTCCCTTCACACTCGCGAGTTGCAAACTAACCCTGCGCGGGCTTCAGCCCACGTGTGGGGAGGGCACAGAAATGAAAGCCGTCGGTGGGCACGGCCGGGGCTGGGGCATGACGAACAGCCCGCACCCCACCGGAGACGCGCGGGCCGGCACGGGGCCTCCGCCGGGCCACGGGGACGCCACGGGGACAGACACGTGCCCGGGGCGGTCTCGAGCAGCGGGCGTGCCCCGCAAGAGGCCCGGGACCCCAGCCCTCTCCTCGCCTCCCACCGCGTCCCGGGGCCCGCGGTCACCCCGGGCTCCGAGCAGTAGAGAGCAGGCCGCGCCTCGCCGCCCTGCCGCTACCGGGCCCCGCCGCCGCGGCAGCGGGCCGTGGGCCGTGCTCCCCGAGCGCAACGGAGCGGGCCGCGGGCCGTGCCTCCCGAACCGAACGGAGCGGGCGCGGGCCGTGCCCCGGGGCGGAGCGGCCTCACCTTCCCGGCGGGTTTCTGCGAGCCGCCGGGCGCCTTGTCCGCCATCTTGCCTCTCCCCTCGCCCAGCCCTGGCGGCGGCCAAGCGAGCGCCGATCCCACCGAGCCCGCGAGCGGAGGGCGCGAAGCCGATGGCCGAGCCGCCGATGGCGCGGCAGCGCTCGCCCTGCGCACGTAACGACGGGAAACGAGCGGATACCGGCTGGAACAGCCTGAAATGTTACAGCCCATTGAGAAAAAACCCCGAGTAGTGAAAGGCTAACACGGCAAATCCTCTGTTACTGGGCTTGATATCACACTACAATTGCAACTTTATTGAAGGCTGTTTAGTTGCGGATTATAACCAGCCGTCACATTTATCATGAGTCTTGAATCCCCGTGCTTTCATGGATTTTCAGAGTGGAATATGCAGGGGCTGAGATAATACTTAAGGAAAAGACAAGAAGATACAGAGAAATGAATGAAAGCTTTATTCCACCACCTGCCAGCACCCACTGCCCTGTGAGCGGCAGGAGGGAGCGGGGCCTGCGCTAACAACCACCCGGGGCAGCGGAGAATGAAGGTTCAAGAAGGGAGAAAAAAAAAAAAAAAAAAGGCAAAATGAGAGGTCGAAGAGGGCAGAGGCAACTGCAGAGGGCTGGAAGTTTATAGAGGGCAAAGCTCTCAGGAAACCTCACCGGCTGCAGATGTGCGTCCAACTGCGCAGGGACATGGTCTGGTGAGCGCTCCTGCTCTGCCCGCAGCTGTGTCAGGGTGACGGCTCAGCTGCGAGCACTGCCATGGCAGCTGTCACCGCGTGTCACCCCCTGAGCAGGCTGGCGGGGCAGGGACGGCACAGCGGCGCGGCAGCGAGCGCTCACGGCGGGCTGGAGAAGGGCAGGGAAGTCTCCCTCAGAGGCGGAGGACGCGGGTCAATGTGCAGGAGCAGCGGGGCGGGCAGAAGGAAGAGCTACCGGCATTTCCGATCCGTGCGGCTCCTCACGGCGCGGCGGGGCGCGCAGCCGCCGCCAGGGGGCAGCCACGGCCCGCGCCGCGCGCCCGTCTGAGGCGGCCCGTGCCACGTAACGTGACTCCACCCGAAGCTACACAAAAAATGGCAAAATAAAAAATAACCAACTCCATCATTCCTTAGGTACAAACCGCTTTACGCCGCAGTTCAATCCGCAGCGGGCCAGGCCGTGCTGCTGCGGCAAAGGCGAGGCAAGGAGAAAGGGCACGCGGCAACCCGCGTTTCTCCGGCTGCTGGAGCCGCCCGCCGCCCTCCGCAACGTAACGCGGAAAGTTCTGGTAACGGCGCGGCAGGAGAGACACGGTGTGTATCCCATACACCTCCCAGGCTGCAGGGACACGATGTGTATCCCATACACCTCCGAGGCTGCAGCGACAGCGTGTGTATCCCATACACCTCCGAGGCTGCAGAGACAGGATGTGTATCCCATACACCTCCGAGGCTGCAGAGACACCGTGTGTATCCCATACACCTCCCAGGCTGCAGAGACACGATGTGTATCCCATACACCTCCGAGGCTGCACACACGATGTGTATCCCATACACCTCCGAGGCTGCAGAGACACCGTGTGTATCCCATACACCTCCGAGGCTGCACACACGATGTGTATCCCATACACCTCCGAGGCTGCAGAGACACCGTGTGTATCCCATACACCTCCGAGGCTGCACACACGATGTGTATCCCATACACCTCCGAGGCTGCAGAGACACCGTGTGTATCCCATACACCTCCGAGGCTGCACACACGATGTGTATCCCATACACCTCCGAGGCTGCAGAGACACCGTGTGTATCCCATACACCTCCGAGGCTGCACACACGATGTGTATCCCATACACCTCCGAGGCTGCAGAGACACCGTGTGTATCCCATACACCTCCGAGGCTGCAGACACGATGTGTATCCAATACACCTAAGCTACTCCAGCGATAAGCGCGTGCTGTTCCCAGGGCTGGCACATCTCCACCCTGGAGGAGCCTGCACGGCTCTCCTGGATAAATTTGAGATGGAATCACTCAGGCTTGGAAAGAAGGAGGGGGAAATAAAACCCACACATTGACAAGCACAATTCCACCAGTCTTTTTATGATATTTTGAGCTACACACTTTCCCATGGAGGAGTCCTCGCACATGAAGGGATGGCATTGGTCAAGGAGCATTACAGATGGATTAGGCAGGATTTACTGCTTCAGAATCCAAGCCAAGCCCCTCTTTTCCCCCATCATTCTCCCAGTTTACTTGAGAACCATTTCACTGCTTTGCAGAGACACAGGAGCAGTATCATCTGTGGCCTGCTTTTGGGGTGGTTTTTAACACAGTAGTGTAAACAGGTGCAGCAATGAGTTGAAAGCAAGCCAGCTGGGGAACTTGAACTGGCTAGAAAGGGCATTTAGGGCTAAGGAGAAGACACTAGCTGATGCTCAACTCTCCTGGGACCATATTAACAAACCTGGCATGAAAGATGACTGACACTTCTGGATAAAAAACAGACATCCAGCTGGGAAGAGGAGCATGCCGTTGAATGATAAGAGTTTTGGGGCCAATAATGTTTAGAAAATTTGTGCTCCATTTGGCCTCAATCCCTTTATTTTATCCATCTCATTAATCCATTTTAATTATCCACCTCATTGTTCAAATCCTCTGTTTACTGCTTAGCCTCTACGCTCTTTTGTAATTAATAAACTGCACCAAATTAAGAGCATCACAGTCCAGAGCATGCTGTGAAAAACAGGAAAGATATAGTAGAGTTTCAAAGGTCATCTCTAAAGATAATTTTTCAGAATGAACTGTACTCCTCAATCTGTGCTATTTATAACACATTGCAATAGTACAGTAGCACTCGTGTACAGTTAGTGAATGAGAACACATGTCCCTGTTTTGGGCTTAATGGGAGAGCAAGGGCAGGAAGGAGAGTGGGAAGGAAACAGTGAGATGCAGAAATCCATGGAGAATTAATGCTGGAAAGGGTAGGCACATAATAATAACAATATTTAAAAGTGAATCGTAGGCATTTTTCATTATAATGCAGTAGGTCGGGTTGCCTGCAGACCTGGGAATTGTTTATTAACTGTTGTCACAATGACAAGTATCATTAGGCAATATACTTGGGAAAATCATGAATTATCATAAATAATTAACACTAAGCTACATTAAGTAAACCACATGCTGCAGTGTGTTACACTTGTCATTCTGGCTGCTTTTTCCCCAACTTTCAGATGAAAGCTCTCCACTGTCTCACTCCAAGCCAGGGCACAGAACTGCTGCAATTCTTTAGCAAATGTGGGTGTGAGGGAATGGGAGAGGAAGGATTTAGGGTGCTGTGGAAGTTCCCTACCCTGTGGCAAAGGAAGCATGTTTGAGGACATGGGGCAGGCAGATTGTGAGTAGGACGGAAGTGTAGCTGCTGGGTATACTCTGGGTTACAGGTTTGTAACTCTGTAGTTTCACACTTTCCTGTGTAGTTTCACAGAGTGGCGCACGGATCACTAAAGCCACCGGCTGTGTGTGTGTTCCCCAGTGCTTAGGCAGCAGCCTTCCAGCTTCTTCCCCCATTGCGCCCTCCACCTCCTCCCGCCGCAGAGACTGAACACGAGGATTCTGAGAACAGGCGGCTGCAGCTCCCCGGGCACTCGCGGGTTGCCAGGGAGCTCCGGGTGCGCAGCGCCGAGCGACAGCACCGGCGGGCAGCGCTCACTGCCGGAGCACCGAGAGCCTGGCCTCAATCGAGATGCTTTAGCGGCGACCACCGGAATAACGAAGAGCCAGAGGGGCTGTCTGGGAGAAGGGAATTTACCTCTCAGCAAGTCTGGACTTGCTGCCACTGCTCTGTCTGCTCTCTGTCCCCCGCAAGAGCCATCTCTGCGTTACTCCATCTCTCAGTGCTGGTGCTTTACCTTCCCTCAGCTATGAGTCCTGCTCTACTCCTGCTATTCAGCAGCTGCTTTCCCTTTCAGGACCCCACTGCTCTCTCCTGAGACACGTCTAATCAGAGAACCCTGAGCAGGGTTCTTTCTCCCCTGGGATTCCTCAAGCAATGAGGCGCGTTACGCAAACCAGTCACAGGGGCAACATCTGACTTGCGCTGTCTGGCTGAGAAGGGTCAGACATTTGCAGTGTAGTTTGCAGGCATTAGTGCAAGTATCAAATGAAGGCTTCATTTCAAAAGTTCTCCTGCAGCTTCTTGTCAAAGAGAATTAGCCTACGTGGCTAGGATCCAGATGTGCATATCTATCAGCTGTTTGAAACATGGAAGTTCCAGATGAGTGCAATGCCAGTCATTCCTTTGCCATACTGAGAGTCCCTCCTGTCAGGTTCCTAACAGAGAGTAGCAATTTGTGCTCTGCACACTCCCACTCTGCACATACAAACAAAACAATTTCTTAGTTATGCACTTTGTAAGTGAGGGTTCAGTCCCGCAACCCTTGCAAAGGACAAGTTGTACTCTGCCCTTACCACAAGCCCCTGGAATCTGGGACAGTGGTGGATTTTGACCATGGAAAACATGAAATATCCACCCATCCAATACGTTATTTTTCATCACAGTGAAACTAATTTCACAGCAATACTTATGCTCAGATTTGCTGCTGTCAAGAAAGAGGCATGTTTTACCTCAAATCTTTCAAAACCAGGAACTCTAAAAAGACAACAACTAAACTTTCAGAGAAATTTTCTTAAAATGTGAAGTATTTTACTCAGTTTACTGTGTTTGGTGTTTTTTCAGATGGGTTTCATTGCTGGTTTTTAAAGCATAAAGGATAAAAACCTGAAGATATTCAAGTTCCAGGTAAAAAGAGCAGAAAATTAGAAGCTCCTTATCACTGAGACATTAAAATGAACATGGCTGTGCAACTATGATGATGTTGGTTACTGTTATTCTCTTTTACAACATCTACCTTTTCTCTCCTGCAGGTGAGGCTTTAAAATATAGGTATCACTCCCACTTTTCTTTATCCATCAAGGGCTTTATAAAGTATAATTGACCCTAATTAGTTAGTCAAGAAGGAGAAAGTGACGCAAGATTTCCTGTTTATCCAGTCTTACAAAAATAGTGGAGTAGAATCTCTAAAGGCAAGTTAATCACTTCAGTATTAGATCAAAGCACAGTGTATACTCAATTATTACAAAGTATTGTAATCACTGCAGGAAAGAGTTACCCATCAAGCTATTATTTGCAAGAGATTGATACACATTCAAAAAAGGATAAAAAAAACCCAACACAGAACAAAAGGACCATTTTTGTATGTCTGTATATCTCTTCAGATGTTCTCCCAGAGACACTGCAACCATGAGGTACAGCAAACAAAGTTAGATGAGTATAGCCTCATCAGCTTCCCTTTCTTTAATAGCTACTCTTTTTAAATAGAGTCAAATTCTACCCTCTCTCTTATTTAGTGGGGTTCCATGGAAGATGTCACAACAGTCAATTACTAAAAAGATTTCAGTGCAGGAGAAAAATCCAGAGGAAACAAAGAAGGTATTCTAATGTTTTTACTCAGATAAAACTTCTTACTGAGAAAGAAATCATCAAAATCTGTCTTAGAAGTGAAGATATAAAAAGAAAGAAGATATTATACAGGTGGAATTGTATGGTAGAGTATTAAGTCAAGCGAGTGCTACTAAGACTGATTTTTGCCAGCGTGAGTTGAATTGGGTGAGGCTAAAGGTTTATCTTCAAAAGCATCTTAAATCTTCCAAAAACCACCACTACATATTCACATTAGGACTTTCTCTCTTTTTAAGTTTTTTTTTTTAATTAGTTTCTTCATTTATTCAAAAAAGCTATGTATAGTAGGAGGGCTAAGTACAACCTCTTCCCTAGTGTGCTGAGTATGTTTGAGTGCAAAACATGCATTTAGCTTTTATTTTTTCATTTCCTAACCAAAAGGCATCATTTCACTGGGTAGGGCTGAAGTAATTTAGAATATTTTTTAGGGCTTTTGATATTTCAGACAAAATAACACCTCAGAAATTACTTCAACATTGAATAAACAAAAGTATAATGTAGAAACAAACTCACATTTGGTACTTTAGCACATCTTTTCCTTTGAGTCTTCATCCAGCACTGATTAACATTAGTTTCCATTACTTACCTCATTAGGCAGTACCTTCATCAGTGTTTTAAGAGTCTTCCAAAAGGTTATTTGGAGATAGAGCCTGCAGAAAATCCTACACATACTAGGATAAACCATTGTATATGCTGACCATGCCCTTCTAAATATAAACTCTGGTTAGAGAAATGCAGAGGCTCTTCATGCACTACATTACGTGGACTCCTCTCTGTGACCTCCAGATGTCCTGATTCTCCCTGGCTTACCACATAATAGTCATGTAATACTAACCTTGATGGACTACATATGAATAAGAGGCTATTTTGAGGTTGTAAGTGCTTCAAATTGTAAGGTTCCCTGCACACTATCCCACAGCTGGCTTGGGAGGAGAATACTCAACTCAATGTAATATGTATGTAGTAGTCTTTATGAAAGCCCAGGCTGTCCTCAGAGATCATTCTCCCTGTGGGGAGTCTGCCTTGGAAATAAGCAAAAGACTTAGGTCATTCTCAGTGAGTTTCATAAATGTGGCTGCTAAAGCATTAGTGTGTGCCTCCACCAACACCCAGCCAGTCCAGTGTCCACCAGAACTGCCTGAGGCACGAGGGCTGAAAGCCTCCCACATCCCTGAGTGTCAGGAGGCTGCAGGAAAGTCAGAACATGTCGAACGAGCCCTGCTGCGCTGCAAGGCCAGCAGTTCCAATCAGCAGTGGATGCTGTCGTTCTTTAGACACCATCTGTTGCAACAGCTGCTGGTGGCTTTCCAAGTGCTTCTTTAGTGCAGGTCTAAAACCTGATTGCTCTCAGTCAACCACTCCTTCTTATCTAACCTCGATGAGAAAGACTGAAGATCATGGTCACTTTGGCCCTCTGCCGTAGGGCATGCAGTGGCACTGACCACCACAAATGGCAGTCTCACTGCCATAGGGGACTGGGAGACAGGATCACCACAGCCCTACTGGGAGCGCCCACGTGTGTGCTATGGTGGGAGCAGGGCAGGGGCAGATATTCTTTAGCCAACAGCCCCCTCCTCACCACCTGCATCTGCAGGGATGCAGCACCCAGTCCAGCATCTGACCTGTCTCTTCTTCACTGTGGCCTCTCTAGTGAAGAGCAGCACCATGAGAAGCCTGACCTCTACCAGAGGCTGAGCAGTTTCCAGTAATCCCCAATAGCCTTTCCTCTCCCTAAATCCCAGGCTGCAGAGCCCACGCGGCGCAGGGCCCTGCTCACTCCTGAGGCTCCCTGCAAGCAGAGCCCTGTCTGTCACTCCCCGAGGAGTGTCCACTTGCTGACACCCTGCACTTTGGCCGGCACCCCCTCTAAAACACATGGATATCGGAGCACATTAGGCCTGCTATCTGAAAAATGTCTTTTGTTTAATATTTTGCTCTTCATGTTGGCTTCTCGGCACTGTTCAGTTATGTTTATTTTCTTAGCGGGTCGCCTGTGTAATTTTTATAAAGGTTATAAGCAGTGTCACCAGTCTGCCCTACTTTTTGAAAATCACTTTCAGCAACACACTTTTAAGACTTTTTTCTGCTAACTTAACAAAACTTATTTCTGATTGCCTCCTTGTTCAGAAGATTTTTCACATTGTCATGATTCACTATCAAATAGAAGATTTTTATGAAAATCTTTGGACAGAATGTTCTAATTACACTTGACCTCAGTTTATACCATGTGACCATGCATGTATCTGAATATGACCATGTAAAAAGTGCTTTTGGCAACTGAGAGCCGATGTTTAAGAGCATCTGAAAACACACAAAAAGGAAGCTCGTTGCAGCAGCAGAGAGTAATCCCTTAGTCTGGCTCCTACCTGCACCTGCATTAGTGATTTACCTTCTATTTCCTTCAGATGCCTTAAGGGACAGTAACACCCGTACCGCGCTTTCCCCCGTATTTTTATATTCTGATTATGTAACTGTGCTGCTTGCATAACCGCGACAATAAGTGTAGGATTTGTCTAAGGATCAACACGGAGCAGCTCCTGCCAGCCGTTCCCGAGTGTCCCTCCCAGCCGCCCCGCTCGGAGCACGCAGATAAGGTGGGTGCCGTGTGTGTCACTGACGCTCACCCCGCGCAGCCTGGCCGGGAGCGTTTAGCCTAAAATAACGTTTGTATTCACTGCATGACATAATGTCACCAAAGAAATCAGGTCTCAGCGGCCTTACCGAAGCACACACGACAGACCGCCACCCAGCTGCCACCCGTCCCCTGTCTGGGGGTACTTCCCCGGTCTGTCCCGCTGCCGGCGATCCCCCAGCCCCACGGGGCCATCTCCCTTTTCCCGCGGCTCCTGCCCGGCTCCCGCCGCACGCGCGGGCGCAGCCGCGCTCGGGGCTGGGCGGGCGCCCCGGTGCCCCCTTTGTGCTTTTTACACCAGGAGAGCCCGCGGGCAGGGCCCCGCACCGAGCAGCGCCGGTGCCAGCTGACCCCGCGCCCGGGAAGGGGTGCCGCGGGTCCGCTCCGGCCTCACGCCTCGCTGCGGGGGCTCTCACGGACTCGCCCCCCCGCTGCGGCCGCATCAATCATTAACGGCGGCTCGGGTGTCCGGCGCCTCCCACCCCGGGAAACCCTACCCGGGGCGGCGGGGGCGTCTCTTCCCGCTCCTCGGGAGCGCTGGATGCGCCGCCGGTTTCCAGTTACCGCGATGCCGGGCGGCGGGGCGGGAGGAGCTGCGGCGGTACTGCCACTGCCCCTGCTGCAATGAGTGATGCTGCCGGGGGCGGCGGCGGGGGCGGAGAGGCGCAGAGCTACCGCGGATCCTCCGCCGGCGGCTGCGGGCGCAGCGGCTCTGCCTCGCCCGGTCGGCGGCGAGGCGGCGGGCCCGGGGCCGGCCGGGGCAGCGGCAGCATGCCGGCGGGCGACGGGGACAAGAAGGAGGCGGCGCCGCCGCCGCCTCGCCCTGCCGCCCTGCTGAGGTGGGACGAGGTGCCCGAGGACTTCGTGGAGTGCTTCATCCTCTCGGGCTACCGGCGGCTGCACTGTTCGGCACAAGAGTGCCTCGCCTCGGTGCTGCAGCCCACCAACGAGACCCTCAACTTCTGGACCCACTTCATCCCACTGCTGCTCTTCCTCAGCCGCTTCGGGCGGCTGCTGCTGCTGCGGGGCGCCGGGGACGTGCCCTTCCACCACCCGGCCCTGCTGCCCCTCTGGTGCTACGCCTCGGGGGTGCTGCTCACCTTCGCCATGAGCTGCACGGCCCATCTCTTCAGCTGCCTCTCCCCGCGCCTCCGCGCCACCTTCTTCTACCTGGACTACGCCTCCATCAGCTACTACGGCTTCGCCAGCACCGTGGCCTACTCCTACTACCTGCTGCCAGGGCTGAGCCTGCTGGACGCCGGCGCCATGAGCCACTACGTGCAGCAGCGGCTGGGCTGGCAGCTGGACTGCAGCCTGCCCATCGCGGCCTACCGCGTGCTGGTGCTGCCCGTGGCGCTGGCGCTGGCCGTGGGCTGCACGGCCGCCTGCTGCCGCAGCCGCGCCGCGTGCTGCGCCTACCCCTTCGCCGTGCGCACCTTCGTGTTCGCCATGCCGCTCAGCATGGCCTGCCCCATCATGCTCGAGAGCCTCCTCTTCGACCTCCGCGCACGCAACCCCACTCTCTTCGTCTACTTCTACCGCCGCTACTTCTGGCTGCTGGTGGCCGCCTTCTTCAATGTCAGCAAAATCCCCGAGCGGATCCAGCCGGGGCTCTTCGACATCGTGGGGCATAGCCATCAGCTCTTCCACATCTTCACCTTCCTCAGCATCTACGACCAGGTGCACTACGTGGAGGACGGGCTGGCTGAGTTTCTCAAGGCACCCCTGGCTGCCCCCACCTACCTGGGCACCGTGGGTTATATGCTGCTCCTGGCCGTCTGCCTTGCTGTGGTGGTCAGGAAGTTCCTCAACGTTGCAGACCTCTGCAAGCAGGACTGACCGGGCCGGTGACCCTCGGGACAGCGACCACCATGCCAGTGACCCTTGGGTTGGAGACCCTTGGGCTGATGACCTTCAGACTGGTGACCCTCAGACCAGACCCACCATGTCCTGAAGAAGCTGTGAAACCTGGGGGAAACACACCTGTGGAAGAGCCAGGTCCCTTTCATGGAGTTTTGCTGGAGAAAATGACCATGGCAGAACTGCTCGTGCTCTTTAAACTACTAGGTTACCAGGGGAAGCAAGCAAATGCTTACTGGTATGTTGCTGCTTAGAGTATAAGCTGAAATAATTTAGCTCTGCTACTAGGAAGAATGCATGAATGGTGAATGCCACTTACTAATTTCATAACAATTAGGTCTAAACTATCTCTGTATATACATATATATTTATATATCTAGCTATATATTTATTAGCTACATATATGTGTATATATATGTATACACCTGAAGACGTTTGTGCAATGATTTCTCATAGACTTTTAATCAATTCCTATGTGAAATTTCCTAGCAGATTATGCACTGACATTTATCTTCCTCTCTGATATTGTAACAGGCCTATGCAGCCCCATACTGGATTTTAAATGCAAACAAATCAATAGCTATCTATAGTTTCTAAGGTCTTGCAGCCTTTTCAGCCAGGGAACAATAGATTTAAGAGAGAGAGGAAAAACGGCTGTGAATTATTACAGAATTACCAGATGATAGAGAGACTTCAATTAGACAGACAGGGAGTGCTTGGTGTAACCACTGGGATACTAAAATTAAATAGAAGGATATGTAAAATAACCGAACCAGAAGGGGGTCAAACTGGTCTGGAACAGGGGCAGAGGAAGAAGAAGGACACTGCATAATGGAATGGCTCTTCCCTCAGCATGTCAGGAACATCTGTTGTGCTGAGGGAGTTGCTAAGGGGCCCCTTTATCTTCCTGGGTAACTCACCCCCAAATCAGTCCTCTAGAGTCAAGGTCAGATGCCAGACTTTCTATAAACCCCTGCCAAGCTCGGTGGGAGTTCTGTGAATGTAAAGAGAGTAACTGATGCATGAGATCTCATTCTGGATCTTTTAAAAAACTACATGGAACTAGTTTCTACTGCTCTTTAATTAGAGCGCTGTCATATTTACCATCCTAAAATTAGTTGCAGAATACGATACTGCTGAATGAGTTCAGCACCTAAAATCTGGCTCGATGAGTACTGGATAGTGGTACTTTTTTGTCATTCCCCACTTTTTCCTATTCTCATTAGTTTGTGGCTGCAGCTGGATGTGTTGAAGTCCTCTTTCAGAAGCTTTCGGGGAGTTCAAAGACAAGAATTAGGAGGTGTTTTCCAAAGCAGTATGTTTTCAGAGCAACCCATGTACTATCCTTGTCACACAACAAAGAGTGAAGTATAGATTGAATTTACTCTCTAGGTACATTTTTGTAAACCATGTGCAGATTTTAAGCAGATGCATTTTGCTTTTGTCTGGCAGAACAAGTGCAATAATATTACACAAGGGGCTTACAAATTGGAGTTCAGGTGAGAAACTCCTTATGTAACCTATTGTCAAAAGAAGGGTGGTACTTCCTTGCTAAACCATTGTGTCAGACTGCATAATAGGGTAGTAGCTGTCTTACTCAGCTCCTGTTGTAGAAGTATATTTCTGCTTGGGTCTTTCCCATTTTCATGGACATGGCATCTGAATCCCAAGACAATGTTTTGAGTCCAGTCCTAATCTTCTGTAAGACAAAGTCCCCTTTGTTTAAAATGGGAATATAGGAAGGACTGTAGCCAGGGATTATGGAGTCAAATCCTTAACATGGGTCAGAGTCATCACAGACCCAATAACTGATATGCCCTCTACCAATATAACAGCTTTATGAAAATGTCTCAATTGAAGTGCATAAGCTAAAAGAAAATTACACTCACTCAATTTAGTTTTTATCTCAACCCATTTTAAGTATAATGGTTTGAATATTTTAGATTCTTAGTGAACAATGAAAATCGTGTAACAAAAATATATACTCTTTGCCAGCCACAATTCTGCTGGTTTGTCATTTCTGGAAGGGTCAGATGTGGTCTTTTAATTAGATTGACTAGAATTATCTGAAGTAGCAGTTCCCAATCTGTGGCCTCTTGAGTTATCACTGTTGGGCCATAAAAAACTGTATGGCCCTGTGTGAGTGGCTGTGTTCAGTTTTCATTTGCCAACCTGCATGAAGAAAACGGAAACTAAATCAAGTATTTTAAAAATTTTACCTATTTTCATTAACTTTTGTCATAAATGTAGCATTGTTTTCTTCAGCTGCCAACAAAGCAGAAAATTATCTGCACCACTGGGAGAGGAGGCTGGTTCACAACATGGTTATTCCTTGAAATGTGTTTTAATATTGTGAAACCCCTGAAAACTCACAATAGAAAGCCAGTGGATCACGACCTGTAACGATGTCATGCTATGAATTTCCACAACTGCAAAAAGAGGCCAAAAATTTTTGAGATGGGCTGTATTCAAGTTAAAATAATAGAGGCATAGTAGTCAGAGCCCAATGACTCATCCACACTAATTATGTAGAAAGGGTTTGCCTGGGAGATGCCACTAGCACATCCAACCAGCAATTAAAAACTTAGAAATAAATCTTAGGGATAGCGAACCTCAGCACTAGAAGGCAGCTCAGAAACAAACAGTAAAAGCCAGATGTAAAAGACCAGGCTTTTAAAGCATACTGTATAATGAATTATATTTGTGCTTGTCAGTCACAATGTAGAGGATATCTCAAGAGGCAATGTCAAAAATGGCTGTTGCTAACTTGTAAAAATACATTTGATATTTGGAGTTAGGCCACACAGGGTCATCTATATATATCCCAACGACAGATAACAGTATAAAGTTTGGATTGCAACCAACTGCAATTTTACTGGAATCTTACTGCTGTTACAAGAGTTGCCTGTGAGCCCCAGTCACACTGAAGACTGGGTGCCTGGCTGTGATATTAAGAATATTGCTTCATTCAGAAGTTTCTGTTGGCAAATTGTTTAGGCACGTGTATGGGCCTGAGCACTTCATGGAATTATTTGTAAAAGCTGGTTGCAAGCACTGCTGTCTGAGCCACTGTAAGCAGGCTGCTGAATCCAGAGCAAATGGCTACAGGAAGATGTGATTAGAATTTCAGATTTCTAATTAATGGATTTTTATTTGTCTGTTTTTTGTTTAAAAAATGTGACTACAAATTAAACAGGTATAGTTAAGTGTGGAGAATATCTAGGGAAATGTTACCTGAGTGTCTGTGTCTATTCAGTGAAGGACATGTATGTAGATAATTGTTCCATTTGCTGTGTCCGATGGAGGGAACAAATCTGAGATAAAAGGACTAAAATTGGAACAAGATATCTATAATTATAATGCTTGAATTTGCTCACATAGAAGTGAGTCAGCATTTGTGTGACTTGTAAGGGTGCAGGATAACTTTCTGGTGTAAAAGCACATGACTGAAGAACGTGTGTAAGCATGTCCAGAGCTCAGACGAGGTCTAACCTGCAGACTAGATGCATTAGGAAATCCTAGAAAACTAACTTGCTTGCAGAAGTACCTGTCATCATGTTTTTATAACCTGCCATAAGGTCTACACTGTGGATTCCACAGCTCATGTTTAAAACCAAAAAGGCTTTTCAGGCCTTTTTTAGTAGAATCTGTATGGGGATGAGAGCCAAGGTGGGGACTGGAGCACAGGGGGTGGCCTGTAAATGCCTGGGTGTGTTTGAACACTTCTGTGTTTGGCCAGCACTGGCCTCCAGACTGACACACCTGTGCTGATGTGAAGTGACTGTTGCTGAGGCCACTTCCCAGAGTGTTGGTGGCATACACACCCCCCTTGCATCCAGCACGTGCCTAGAACTGCAATCTACACTGGCATATATTCAGTAAGCCTGGCTTTTGGGCACTTCTGAGTAGCCTGTGAGCTTCAAGCTCATCTTCATGTAAGATTGATAAACCTCATCTGTAATTCCTACCCTGTTTTCTGTGGTGATACAGTATTTTTTCTGCAGTGTATTCATTTGAATGTCACTATCCTGGATATCTGTGAAGCTCTGAGCATCTTCATTAGCAAGACTGGAATCTATAGTCTGGAAATAAAGGGAAAGGTTTCATCTGCATGCTGCACTTGTAGAAATGTAGCAGTTAAAAGTAAAGTATGTTCGGTTTTTTTGCTAAAATGATAGTTCTGCTTAGTTGTCCACGTGTTATGCTTATTATTTATTTGCTGAATACAGCTACTTTGTCAGGTTTTTGTCAACAGTGCACCTGCAGAAAATGATAGTATGAAAGTTTAACTTCATGTTCGAGTAAACTCTGAGGCAGCACATTCATAGAGCATTGTTGCACTAAACTCAGTTGATTACCATCCACATGCCTTACAGAAGCAAGTCATACCTGTAGTAATTGCCCAGATTAAACTGTTTTTTCATTGCCTATGAGAGTAAAAACGACCAAGTGGCCAGTAACAAGCTGAGGAGTCAGGCACTCCTGCGTTCTTATCCTTGCTTTGCCACTACCTGTTCTGTAATCTAGGGCAAGTTGTTTAAACTGTGTTAATTTTGAATGAATTTTAATTCATGTGAAACACTGGAATTGTACCAGGGTTGGATTTGACCCTTTGTGTCTCAGTTTCCTCATCTGTAAGATGGGGAGAATATACCTTACCTACCTCGCAGGGTTGCTCTGAAGACTAGCAAATGTTTGTAAAGCACTTAAAAATGCAAAGACCCTCCCAGGTGCTAAGAAGAAATATTACTGAACTCCAGCAGAGAGAATGTTATATTTTTCCTCATCTCACAGGGATAGGAACATGAACGTTTCCAGATTGTGAACTCTTGGGACAAACCCTTGTCATTGCCATACTCCTAGGATGTTCACATCCTGTGTCTTTTGGAGCTGATGGCAACATTTCCACTGGCTTCAAGTGGGGGGCAATCAAGACCCAGGCAGTATTAAACAGGCTGACTAATTGCTTAAGGGTCAGGAGTAAAGAGAAAACATACATGACTTACATACACTTTTCTTCAGAAATTCTCACTGATAGCTTGTACTGAGGAGCATTGTAACACCCACGAGGCCTCCTTGTTCATTTAGCCATGGATTGTATTCCAGTTACTATGAAACAATGGAGCAGGATTTCCCATCAGTATCTGTAAGATTATGATTATGTCTCAGTTGCCACTGGGAATTTTGAACTATGTCAAACTGCTTCTTACCAGAGTAAAAAGACCTGAAGTAAATGAAGCTTTTAAGAAAAAATATATAATCATTTGAGAATATAAAATTATACTGATCAAACAACTTTCTCTTTTTCCCTTCTGTTCTGCAAAACCAACAACATGGAGTTAATCCTATGGTTGAGTGAAATCTGGACTTGGATCTTTTGACCACATATATGTACTCTGTCAAGAAGCCCCAAATAACCATTCTACTAACCCACTCTGCCCATCAGCTGGAAGGGCTGATAGAAGAAGCACCACTGAGAAGAGCACCATGTCTTTAAGCACTTTTCCAACTGGCAGCAGTAGCTGAGGGGAAAAAAGAAAAGAAGACATCAAAGGGTTTGAGTGGCTTGTTAGTCAAGGCATTACCTTTAGAAATTCTCCCAATATCCAAGTATATTCCTAGCTTCTGTTAGACACCTCTGAGTCAGGGCTATATAACCAACACCCAAGTTAGAGCTGAGACTTGACTCTCTTCTCCTCAGATGAGATACAAGATGGTAGTGTCACTGAAAGACACAGACCTCCATTCAAGACACTTAAGTGTCTTGGAGCTGGGTGTGGAATAAAGTTAAATCCTTTTCACATCTTGCTTAGACAGATGCTGCTTCATTCTACTGAATTCAGTAATAAATTATTGACCAAGACAAAGGAAGCAGGCTTTTGCTTAAAGTTGCCTGGAAGGAAACACCACCAGCAGACTTCTGCTTTCAGGGCAATTGCTTCCTGGGCCGTACTCAGAACATGAAGGATTCTGAAGTAGGGCTTTGCTATTTCATGGGAATGCCTTAGGATTTGTGGTTGTAGCTGGGGGTTAATAGTACAGAAAAACAGTTTATAGCAAGTCAATTCTGTCTGCTAGAGGTTCAAGCACGCTTTAGTAGGAGGTATCACATTTATGGGGCTGTGCATGCAATGAACAAAAAGTGTGAATTTTGTGTGGTTCTGTTGGGAGGGTTTGAAAATTTACTCTTTGTACACTTTTGGATGCTGACTACTGTATATGTAATGACTATGCATTTTTAGCAAAAAAAGGGTGTGATCTATAAATAAAGTTGATTCTGAGTTAATTTTTGCAGAAATGCATTTATAAAGGTTTTTCTCATCTCTTAGTATAATTTACTGTGACACCTGTAGGATCAGGAATGTGTTGAATGTAGTTCTCTTCAAACACAGGTGATGTTAGCATGAGTACAAGAACGTTCAGTTCTGGTGTAGGGGTGTTGGTGGTCCTGAAAACACTATGCTAGCAAAAGTATCATTGCCATTTCATTGTCTTTTATATTTTAAAGCAATAGAATAGCAATCTTTGCCATCTTAGTTCTCTGCTAACTAATTAATGATAGACATCCCTGTTACATTAAGATCTAATGCATTAATATGTATTCGAAAATTAGTGTTCAGCCTACAGTGCTCCCTGAAAAATCATGAAATTGGTAGCAATAGTAGTGTCAAGAATCACAGCAAAATACTGACTGCTAAATGAAGAGGTCTGTTTGGCATCAAGTAAAGTTTCCTATTTGGCAGAGCAGGATGGTAAAATACTGTTTTCAGTCCAAGTCAGGCACCAAAAAGCACTCAGTGAACTGCAGTTACATAAAGCATCTGCCTTAAGCCTTTTCTGTCAAAATTCAGCAGGACAGGATGTATCCCAGCATAATTGCAGGCTCACCCTGATACTGTGAAAAGACTGAACACGATGGAAAACTGTAGGATCTTGTTGTTGAGGTCTGCAGAATTCCTTCAAAAATTCTAAAATTCTTGAGATTCTTATTTGCAGGCTTTGTACATCCTCTTTGAAATGTGGCAATGACTTCAAGGATTTGATGATCCCAGCAAAAACTTCCATTACCCTCTTGAAAGCAGATGCTTCAAGATTCATTTACATCCTGCAAATAAACAAATGCTTCACAAGACTACATCCTCCTGTTAACACTCAAGGGTTTTCATAATGTTGTCAGTAAACTCTGGATGTGACTGCTGGACATGAACGTGCTGGAGGAAAACCTTACAAAACTGATGAAGCCAGTGAAGATGGCAAAACACTAAGCAGAATGGGAAGCAACAAAAGTTACAGCTGCTAGGACAGGTAATTTATTGAGGTCAGTGCCTCAGTCTTCAGCTGTGGTGGATCCATAGTTATTATCTACTGGAAATCTGAAGGCAATCTATATTTTGTTACCATGACATCACTTCTCTGACAAATGACCCTAAAAATCAGGACTGTATTTGAGGAGGAACAAAAGAACGTCTGACACACAACAATTACCTTCAGATTCTATTCTCTCATCATAGGATCATGTAGGGTTAGCAGGATCTGCGAGTTGACATGAAATGCATTAAAAATTAAAAGCTGGTAAAAATGGAGAGCAAATCAGTATTAATGCTAAAGCTAAATCTTGGCTGCAGTGACAAGAGTCTTTGGGGCAGACACTACAGATGCACTTTCTGCATGAGAAGCCCTCTACAAGAAGGCAGATTTCTGATCAGGAGTGGCAGTATGCTTCTGTTACTGTGGAGCTGAAAATACTTCTCTTGCCAGGGAGCACAGCCTTTGGGTGCATGATGCATGCTTTATAGAAGAAAAACAACCATGTCACACAATCTTTTAGGAGAGTAAGCAATTTTATAGAGTTTTCTAATTTGAGTCTCTCCTGCCTCCAAGGTCTAATCCTTTCCTGTCCCTTCTGACTGATGAAACATGAAAATACAGTTTTCTTTCATTTCTGGTGTTAAGCATACTTTTCAGTAATGTACTCTGTTTGTTAGAAAATGTATATTCTCTCTCACTCTCCTCTGCTGTCCTGAGAAACTGGGCAATGCCACACGTACCTTGATTTTTTTCCCCCCTCTTTATATGCTGGGCTCTCCACATCCACAGTCCTGGGGCTATGGAATTCAATCACTGGCACTCACTAGTGTTCCAAAATCTCAGCTTTTCTTTTAAGCAGCACTTGGAAGGACAACTAGGAAATGTCAGTGAGGTGGATAACAAGCAGCAGTATCTGTAGCCCTCAGAAATAATACAAATAAGGAGCAAAAGGTAAACAGGTCCCTGGGGCAGCTTCTCTGATACCTTTGCACACACAGGCAGCCTCTCTCATTATCCAAAATGTAGTGAAGCTCATAAGAACATGCTTAACTTTAATAGGACTATGTGTTTATCTTTGTTGATTGGCCGGGTGAACTTTTCCTTGTGTTTAAGTGTGCTATAGAAGCAGAGCCCTAATGAGCAGACAGTGCCAGGGAAATGCTGCCAGCAAGTCTGGCACAGCAGATCCTGCCATGCAGCCCTAAGGCAGTGTCCTGCACTCCAACACCCAACACTCACATTCCCTGCTCAGCTGTAGCACTTTAAAGCACTCTTAGGGCATTATCCAAAAAATTTTAATACTAAACAAAGAGCAAAGTATATATATAGCTAGTATATGTATAACTAGAAATGCACCAACTTAGTAATGAAATAAAGCTGCAGAGTTTCCATTTATACCAATTACAACATCAAAACATTGTTTCTTGTAGTGTAGTAGAAAATCATAGCTTGAAGAGTTAACAGAGTTTGGAACAGTAAGTAACCAGAATCACTGGGCACTAAAAGATATATTCATTAGCCAACATAATTAAAAAGAATATTTCTGTGGAATATGGACTCAAAACATAAACAGAGAAGCCAGATATTCTATGAAGAACACCTTTGTCCCTAGCAATAGAGCACATTCCTTCAAGCTATAACTATTCTGCCCTAACAGAAGCATGTCATCTCTTTTATTCTGAAGTTCAGATGTTCTTTGGACAGTAAAAAATAATTTGACTTAACTGTGTTCAGTAAAACACAGAGAACTGAGACTATACAAGAGTGAGAAACCTGCTCAAAATGCAATATTCAGGTTGTTAAATTAATATTATTTAAAGTCCCAGCTAGCTTAGCACTCGGCAGCCCTATCACCTCAGAGGGAATATACAGCCAGTGTATCTTCAGATCTGCTTCTACTGAGATGACCATTATTCCAAAGAATATACTGAATTGATACAATCAATGGCAAATAGTAGATACCTCCATTACTGTTAATCTGTGATGAGTATAATCAGACTTGTATTCAGGCACAAGGCCGAAGTACATAACGTGAAAAAGTTGGTGGTGCCCTACATACTTTGGTTAAGGTCTCCAGCTGTTACAAAAAAAAACATTTTAGAAGTCTTCCTTATAAAAGGAAAAAAAAAAGGCAAAATTAATCTCACAGGGTTTAAAAGATGTATTGATTTTGACTTTGCTGGCAGATTCTTACATGGGTTTGCACAAAACAAATGAACTGGTGGACTTACAAATATTACCAAGTGAAGTAATCACTGCTTTCTCTTCTGAAAGTCACAGTGACTTTCTCCCAGCAGAGCTACTGAAAGCCCACAGTGAATCTGGACCTCTTCCCTTTACAGCAGTTGTGGGTTGAAGTGCAAGTCCTCTGTGGAAAGTACTAGATGTTCACCTAGCAGTTTCCAATACACTTCATTGCTGCTTTTAAATAACCCCAAGGAATGTTATTCATTAGCCAAATATGCACATAGAGCTAACAAATAATCATGATTTTCAGGTTCTGGAATTGTCATGATTTCTAGTTTCAGTGTCAGGGCAACACTGCCAGGTATGTCCTAGACATGAGTGACTTCCAACTTATTACTCAACGCTCTTTGTTTCAAAAGCCATTTCAGTCCCCCACGAGCTCATGAAGAAACGATCTGCAGCAGACAGGCTGGTGAATGCAGTCTCTGAGGTGACAACTTCCCATGTGCACTAATAATAGGTCAGCAGCAGCACGGTTCTCTTCACAAGTGATTCCTGAGCTAAATTCACAAACAAGCACCAGACTCAGTTCTCTTCCCTTGGCATTTTGCCCAGAAGGCTCAAACAGGCTGAAGAATAATTCTGACTTGTGAAAAGCTCTTTTTCCCTACTATTCCCTAATCACACCCGTGTGTGCAGCACTGGCACAGAGGATGCAGCAGGAATGCAGCGTGGCACAGCACATCTCTGTGCTGCACCAGCCCATCCGTGGCACGAAGCCACATGATCCCACCAGAGCAGCTCCCACGCACGAGTCAAAGCAGCCTGAGAACCAGGCAGTGACAGCCCTGCCTGCCTGCTGTGCCAAGTGAACCTCAGAATAAAGAGATTCAGGCCTGCTGTTCAGAAGAAAGTTTTGCAACATTAGTCTGTGCCCAGCAGACCCATGGAGGACACTGAGGTCAACCAGCAGGAGTTTCCTAGACAAGATCTGGTCTTACTCAGTTTTAAGAAAACAAACCTTCATTTTCTAATTCAGCCATCAATGATAAATTATATAGAGAATAGAAATTTTCAGTTTCCCTGAAGTTGCTGGATAGAGCTTAAAAACTAAATGACAAAAAACAAAGATAAATGGATATAAAAATATGACCACAGGAGGATAAATGTGGCTGGAACCAGTGGACAAACAGATAAAAAGGACTACAGCAGTTTTTTTGCAAGTCATGTAACAAAGAAGTAACAGCACATGCCCAAAGAAAAAGTTCAAGGAAAAGTCACCTTTAATATCAAATCATTCAGAGACCCCTTTTATGACTCTCCAGGACCAAGAAACCGCTTCCAGTGAGAGGTGGATACATATAAATTAGTTCTAGGAAAGTAATGTTTATGTATTAAATAAGAACCACATTTTAATAAATATGTATGATACGATGGATAAATATCTTGTTGTAAAGCCTCACAACACACACAGAATAAAAAAAAAATCCTCTCTGTGTCCTGCACAGATAAAGAATGCCTGCTTTCTAATGCTTCAAATGTGTATAGAAAGTTTATTCTAGTCAGTATCTTCAGAGCTGTGAGGTCTTAGTTGGATCGAATCCTCAATTTCAACAGCTTGAAATGAACAAGGCAAAACAAATTATTCACATATATTAAAAAAAATGTCGGGTAATTCAGATTGTTTTACTCTGCCCCAGCACACGCACACCGATGAACGGGAGCAGAGCGGTGTGGCGGGGATGAAATGCGGGGATGAAGTGCGGGGATGAAGTGCGGGGATGAAGCTTCAGGGGATGAAGCTGCAGGGGATGAAGCTGCAGGGGATGAAGTGCGGGGATGAAGCTGCAGGGGATGAAGCTGCAGGGGATGAAGCTGCAGGGGATGAA
>VWZP01005658.1:2267125-2282527 GCA_013396995.1 Dicaeum eximium | reverse complement strand
TTTCTGCATTGCTCAGTGCAGCGCACGGAGGGAGCACAGGAGCCCCCGGCAGGCGCCTTCGCCCAGCGCCCCGCTCGCCCTGGCACAGTGGGTGGAAGTGCTGCCCTTTGGGCACCCGGCTGGGCAGCGCTGCCGTCCCCTGGGCTGACTGGGAGCCGTGCCCCAGCCGTAGAACACTCTCATAGAACGTGCCACATCCGTAGGAGCTGGCACAGAGAGCCTGGCCGTCTGGCAAAAATAATGCCTTAGAGGCAGCTGCTTGCTGATATAATCCAACGGGAAAAAAAACCAACCACGTTTTGAAGGGGATGACGCCACTCTCTTAGAAATTCCTGGAACTTAAACTGAACATAACTCAGTCAGAGTGAGAGTATGCATCTTGCCATGTTGACTTTTTATCTAAACATACTGACTAAAATAAGTTCATTTGATCTGTTTCCTTTATCACATGCATACCACAGCAGATGCAGATTAACATACGTATTAGACTCATACATTAGTTTAAAACCAGTGTGACAAGCAAGCAAAGAAACAAAACAGGCAAGAAAAAAAAATCGGAAAGTATCTTCCTATGCAGGATTGCACCTTTCAAAGTTGAGCAGTTGAAGTGCAAAGTTGAGCCCTGGTGAAGCCCAGGTTAGCCATGAGGCACACACCTGGCTGCTACAACACCAGGACCACCCTGCCACAGCCATCACTGGATGGGAAGAACTCTTTCACTCTGCTATTCAGCTTTCAGACTGACCCGTGTTCATAGAACCTGCCTACCATGTTCCCAGCTGATGTCAAACTGCACATATATTTCATGTTACAGTTTTCAACACCTTAGGCATTAAAATGTACTTTGTGAAACACTGCAGTCCCCTTCTTGGCTCTAACATTGCAGTGTTAACTGGAGTATTGTAACAGTGCCATGATTCAACCCCTGTGTGCTAGTTTACTGCAGGAGCTTTGGACTAGCAATGCTGTTTGTAGGGCAGAGCTGACACTCATAGGCTCATAGTGACAGACACCGACACCAGCTCCTGGCTTGCCATGACCTTCAAGCTCTCCTGGGGAACTCCCATTCATTTTGGCCAGTGACACTTCATTCCCAACCTACTGCCAAAGATCATACAGCACCCTCAAGACAGCTGTGCCTTCCTGTCCACTGTTCATCTTTCAAATGATGAACATCTTTCAAATGATGAACTCTTCTGGGCACAGCCACAATCCAGAGCTGCCCTGAGGCTGTCAGATGATCTCCACAGCCCTTGTCAAAGTTGGCATGTAAGCAAGCCTGGTCCACTCCTTTCTTATTTAACACCAACATATGGAAAATTTTTTTACAGTATTGTGACTTCCTGTGAAAGCTGCCCAGTGATCCCTACATCTTGTGTTGGCACAAGCTGTGAAAGTCAGCAGCCATATTGTATGGATGCAGATGTAGCATCTCATCCAAATGTTTCCAACTCTCTTTGCTACTTTCTTCCTTTCACTTATTTCTTCCCACTTTCTGACCCAACTTCACTATCTCATCCATTTCCCTTTACAAATTTCAAGCCTGAAGCCAAATTTCTTCAGATCTGGCTCCTTCTGCAAGCTGAGCACTGAACACTGCCTTGAATGTGGGTGGCAGCTCTGTGAGAAGAAGGAAGGTGGAGCAGTCAGTAAGGCTGCACACAGGGCACTGCTCCCCATGTCAGTGCCACCCTGATGCTCTGCCTGGGGCTGGTGTAGCTCTGTGTAGCTACATGTGCTGCTGCCACGCAGGCAGGACATACAAGTGACTTCCCTACTGCCTGTGGCCTTTCAGTAGTCTTCTCTTCCTGTAGTTGGTTGTATTAGCACTAAAGAGTAAATAACTCTACATCTCACTTGAAATATGGTCGAAATGTGACAACAGGGAATCATGCTTGTACATTCATTTAAGTCCAGTAATAACATATTTTATTCTGACATGCCTTTGTAAACTGAATGCATTTATTTCCTCACACAGCCCAGCTATAGGTAAAGCTTTTCAGGATGTTTCAGACACATTATATAAACTAAGTCAACACACGAACTGTCTAGGTACAAAATACCCTTTGAGAGTGAAATTCTGGTCTCTGAGGAATTTGCTCTGGCAATAGCAAGATTTACTGTTTTCATCATTAGATCTTGTTCTTAGGATATCAGTCATCATTTCTTTGTCAACAGATTTTACGTATCTAAACATGACAGATCTACTTGCAAGTCCAATCAATGAGAACTCAGAGGCTTTAGCATCTTTTCTGGTAATAACTGCTGGGGTTTACTCAGGAGTATAAGAAATGTTCTGCAGTATGAGCTCCATCTTTTATGCTCAATGTCAAATGTAACAGGTTTCTAATAATAGAACCACCACAACCTGTCCAGCAGTTCCAGTCCTGGATTTGCCACAGGACATGCCTCATTAGGTTATAGATAATACAGTAAACAGTGACCCTTCCTAGTGACACTGTAAAAATAGAAAGGCTTCACATGACAGGGACTTTTCTCATCTACAACACTCTTCAGAAGGTCTTAGCAGGGTGAGTTTCAGTGATATGTTTACAATTCCTCTTACACAAATTATTACAGAACTCTGGGGGTTTCATATGGCTCTTTGTAGGTAGGAAGGACAATGATTTCCAGGGTATACAGATGCTAAATCTTTCATTTCAGACCTCACTTATAACTATATATTCAAAGATTTTTATTTTATGAAGGGAACATAATAGAAGAAATAGGAATGTAATGGGGGAAATAAAACTTTCTACATTATCCCTTAATTGAAATAATTTTCTCAAAAATTCTGACATTCCCTTAATTACTTACATGAAGAGATCAAGTTGCAAAAGTATCAGTTGCTTTGGGACTAGCTGTCAACAAAATAAAATAACACAGTTGTAAGCTGTTGCTCAGCTTTGACTACTGGGGGCAGTAATTCTCTGGTCCAGCTGGTGTTACAGTGCAGTGTTATAACCAAGGCTCATTTAAGAGTTATCTTAAGCCTACAGAGAATTCATGTGACACCCACAGACTTAAGAGGAAGGACAAAAATGATGTAGAGGTGCCAGGCTTCAGGGGTCTCTGAGCTACACTGCAAAACCATCATCAGCCCATATGCTGCAGCTGCACAGCCACAGCTCCCCAGGGATCCCAGCCTCATGCTTCCTGCTGTGCAGTGCCACCCTCCCAGCCTTACACCCTCGAGCACCACCAGAGTAAGCTGAGGCAAGGAGAAAGGTTCCACTCAGCATGGCACAGCCACAGCCCACAGGCAGGAGCAGGGCTGGACAGAGTTATGAAGGCATGATTGAAAACTCAGACACCATGGACAGGCAGCTATAAACTAAACCTGCAGAGAGCTTTACATCTGCACTGCCTGCACATCCTGGGCCAGGAGAGCAGCTTGTCTCCTGTGAGCACAGGGCCAGGGACAGCCTGCAGGACACCCCAGTCTGAAGGACACCTCAGCCTCACTGCACTCATTTCCCAAGGCCAGGGGCACTCATCCCATTAACCCAAAGTTTGGTTCCTGGGCTGGACTGGGTTTTGTGAGTGGTGCTGTGGTGAATGCAACGGAGCAGTGAGTGGAACAGAGAAATGCTGCTCCCTCCAAAAATACACGTATCCACGGCACTTGCTCGCAGTGTTTCTGTGAGGTAATGTCTGCACTTAGTTTTGTCCACGTGCCAAATATGCACTATGTTCAGAGTACATGTACACAATTGTGCCTCCCTTTCTTCTCTGTAATACTGGGTAAATTGTGTGTCCCTGGCTCAAGGAATTGAGTGGAGAGGCATTGGAGCATATTTGAAAGACACCAGTTAGGGCTGTATAACAGTTTCACACTGAATTTCAATAGGAATGTGATCTTAGCATCCAGCTTTATGACCACTGCCATTGCCTCAGTCTCTCTTTGATGGAATTTGATTTCTTTGTAAAGAAAAAGGCCTGAAATGCTGACCTGCACCACATGGGAAAAATGCCAGCAGATTCAAAAATTCTTCATTTCCTTTCTATGGCTTTAAAAGTACTAAAACTTTTTAATTTCTTGCAATAATCTAAGTTTTGTTCATCTTTAACTCAAAATCTGGATGGACATATTGCTGTACTTTACAAGCATCAGCAACATATACTAAATTTGATGCAGGACTTGCTGCCTGGTCATTCTCTTTTCATCTGCTAGAGCCTATGTAACATTTAACTCCTTAACTTTTGAGTATTCATCTCAATATCACATGGTGGATTCTTACCTCTTGCTGACAGCTGCCTGTTCTTTACATCTTTTACTTAAGATGTGTAGATGCAGAAATCTGCTGTGTCCCATCCATCTCTGAGTTTCAAGACAGTTCTTCTCTGCTTTTGAAGCAGCTTTTATTCAAAATTTTCTTTGAAAATTTTTCATCTGAAAATATATGTTTTAAAGGTTACAGGTCATTTATTGCTCTGCAGTCAAGAATTTCTTTCTAGATGTCAGTAACTACTGTGCTTTAATTATACAGTCCTCTGAAAGGCCTTTCATATTATGAAATTTTTTTTGTTTTATGGAAGCAATTTTATTGGCAAAACATATGACTAACAAAAGGGATATGACTCTATGCTTACTGTAATATGAATTATTACAACACTGTTTACTGCTGAGCTTTAAAAGCAATTTTCAGGCAGCTCGGCTTTTGATGACTAAAGCTTAAACCTCTTAGGGTTATTTTACTCATCTTTTAAAGCCAGAGGTGGTGAATTCCTAATGCCTGATGCCATTTTTGTCAAGCTGGGTGTCTGTAGGTCAGGCATATGCACTAAAACTATCTATGCTTTTTTGAGTTCTCTAATGGAAACTCATAGAAACTGTAAGAAGATGTTACAAAATTGTGACACACTGTCTAATTCACAAATTGAGATAAAGTGAGAACAGTTCTCCTCAGCCTGCACCTAGCTTAAAGCTTGCTCCTTCTACCTTAGCCCTGAATGAGAATTTCTTGCCTGAAACATTGTCTGTCTTTTAGCTGGTTGAATGAAAACTCGTTTGTGCCAAAGAACCGCGGCTCGCACGATGCTTTCGGCAAGACTCCGCACAAACGTTACTGCTGGAGCTCCATACAGCCGTGGCTATTCCACTGGCAGGCAGATCTCAAGAGTTCTTTATTCCTGTCAGACACAAACCATTCTAGAGCAGCATTCTCCAAGAGACAGATCTGCTTGTGGGACATATAAATACTGGTTTTCCTTCCATTGATGTCAATAGGAGCAAGGATGGAGGTATGATGTTATGAGATGCTAAGTTCTTAAAATATGTTCTGAATGATTTCTATTTTTAAGGGCTGTTTTGCTTTGGAGGATGAAAGGTCTGTTCACTTAATATGAGGAACAAGGTCTGTCTCAGAGATGTGGAAGAACATCTATTCATCCAAAAGCTTAGCTATTTCAGGAATAATCTGTAAATTATTTTTAGAGTTTTTTTAAGTGTTGTTAACTATACCTGGCAGATTTCTGGCAAATGCATTATTGTTTCTTTAGACTTCTCCATTCGTGCAAGGAAACTTTTTGGGAGATGGGACTTGTCACTTCTCCTGTTGACACTGTTCTATTTTGTATAAATAATTACACATTCACTGGGACTGGGACTAACACCTCCACCCTCCCCAGGAGGGTTACTGAACCATCAGACTAGAGCATTGTTTTTCTCTCACCAGCTGGCTCCATGAATATTTAGGTATTTTTTACAAAGTGGGACTGTTCCAGTGAAAGGGGCTGACGGTCAGGTCACTGCTGTGAGTCAGAAACCTGAATTTGCAGAGGAGAGGAGAATTCCTCTCAAACATAGGTAGGAGTTAGATATTGTAAGCCATGTTCTGACTTCTTCAGGAGCACTAATGAGATCCTAACTTTCTCTGTGGGACTCACACATCAGTTTGTGTCACTGTTTTGACAACCATTTCCATTAAAAATGCTTCTTTAGCATTAAATGGAATAGTTTGCACCAAATGAATATGAATTTGGAAACTTAATTTCATTTAGAAACATGAAAAATCATATTCAGCTCCTGGGTACTGAGATTTTCTTTCTTGTCCAAGTATTCTGTCAATTATTAGCTCATACTAAATTAGAAAGTCTTCTAATAATAGCTTGTTTACCAGTATGGGCTGGTAAAAGGCTTCTATGCCTTTTATCTTAGTCTAATCAAAGGTCAGGTAGATAATTTCTGCTTTCTGCTTTAAAAACTGTGAATTTTATGAAGCATACCTTGTTGTCATAGAGTGAAGGGCTTCTGTGAAAGGCAGGGTAGCTTGGGAATCCACAGCCAGGAAAAACTTCATTTCCTTAACTGAAAAACATTCAGTTTAACAAATAGACTTATATTTTAAGGGTAGTTCAAATACCAAATAAAACCAAAACAGATAAACTGGGATTAGGAGTGGAACAGACTGCTAAACTATCCAAAACTGAATGGCAGATTTAACCCCTGATTCTTGTATTAACACAAAGTAGCTGAAGAATTTGGAAATGGAGTCAAAATTGTCACAATAATCTTTGAACATGAGGATGCAGTAAAATCAAAAGTCCTGTTGTGTTTGGACCACACCTCTGATCACTTTCTTAAAGTTAAAACCTTCTGGGTCTATGTCATGCATTAGACTTTAACTAGAAATGGATGCTGGAGTCTTCTGCATTACAGAAAATGTAAAAGTGACACAACACCTATAAATTCAGAAAATAACAATCCAGGGCAGATCAGAGGCACAGTACACTGAGTTCAGAAACTACTTAGTTCAATTAGATGTACTGGACTTTCACTTACATTAAAAGGAGATAACTGAATAAGGGTAGTTAAGAGGAGGCTCTGGTGTTAATAATAACAGAACATTATTAAGGAATCCACAGAGTCACACTTTTACCTGGGTAAAACCTGTAACCATGAGATGGGTCATAACCAAGAGACAGGCCAGCAAACATTTTAGGTTGGTGTCAAGGCAGAGAGAAGTGTTTAAGTGTTTAAGTTCCTAAGAGCCCAGAGCTTTGAAAACTTAGCTGGAAAGCTGAATACAGAGATGTACTGGATAGACAGTATAATTATCATGACCTATTGCACTTAGGCTCCATATGAATCAGTTCTTCACATGCCCTTTCAAGAATCTATATACCTCACATCACATATCTACATCTGCACCTATTTACAGCAGGAATTCCTTGCTATTTGACACTACACAGGATAATTATTATCAGTGCACTGCAGTACATCTGGAAAGATGAAGGAATGCTGGCTCAGCATACCTCAGGCAAAGCACTGCACCCTTTAAAGAAGGATGGATTACATAAAACAGGAGCACAAGAGCTGCATCAGCCTTTCATGCACGCTGAAATCCAGGCATAATTGCTTTGAAGTGGAAGAGTTGCAGTAGTACAGGTCTCCAACTGCAGAACAGGTAACAACAGAAATTTAAATAAATACTCACCAATCCTTGCAAATTCTCTGATTCCCTATTCAAAGATACTTCCCATCCACCAGAAAATGTTATGTGGTAGAGACAGGCAGTCTTCATTCCTTTTCTGCTGGGATTAAAATGAAATTTGGCTGTTATCTCAAGAATGAGCCCAAAGACCAGGCTTAGATTCTGGAAAGACTTTTCTCGTCTCGAAGTACCCTTTCAGTAAGTGACTAGAAAGATTTGAACATAAAGACTCTTTCAAAACAGTTGCCTGTGCTCAAGTGTCCATGTCCAAACTGAAGTCAAGTATAGTTTAGGAACACTGAAATTAAATTACAATATTACTCAGTCTGGCCTTTATTTTGTTTGGTGGATATGAGAAATTTCCTCAGAGACTGTTAAAACAAAAATAGTCTGAGGCTCTTGAAAGGATTAAAACAAATAACTCCTGGAATACAAAAAGGATAAACTGCTGCTTGATTCTGGCACTGCACTTTTGGTTCCTAATATACTAAAGGACTGTTGCTGCTTTAGAACTGAATACAAGTTTCAAGCATTTTTATACCAAGTATATATCTATTTTAGGCAAATAATGCTGTTTCTATAATGCTTTTCCAGTGTTTAGTTTACTTCTCTGATATATTTTTAACTAAAATTACTACTATCTAGAAGTCTCTGGTCCCAGCTCCTAAAATTTCCATGTATGTTCCTTCAATTCTTTATAACTTTTCCCCTTAATACTTTAACATTTTAATGACCTGTAATATTTTTTCCATAGCAAGAAGCACTCAGATGTGCTCTTTGCAATACCATGCTGAGACTGATATTGACAGTGACATTTCTTTGCGTATTAAATAACAATGATTCTGTGAAAATCATTACCCAGCAACATAATAGATCACAGATGTGTTTAAAAAACAGAATATTAGACTAAACTCTGAATTCTGGTCTGGAACGCATGTGTGCATCTCCCAGGGCAGTAATTCAGCACTTAGAAAAAGTAAACTCACTATTGTAATGCACATGGCAAATAGCTGAGTTCCAGCCACCAGTGAAATAATTTGGCCCCAATTTTGCATTCCATGACCGCTGTACTCTGATGGGAAGTAGGCCATAGGGACTGACTGTAATTCCTGTAGTCAGAACTGCCCAGCCCTGGTACAATTTATTGTTGCACAGGAACATCAGTGATGCAACACCCACTTTCTTGCCAGGGACTCTGTGCTGAATAAGGACAACTGAAGGCATAGCATGAACAGCAGGAGGAACCCAGAAGTCTTTCTGGACCACCAATATGATGCTGTACCTGGCAGAGAATGACTGTATCAAGATATTCTCTCACAATTACTTTGGTTCTCTTGGCTTGGCCTAATCTGCCTGTTAAATCAAAGGTATTCTCCCTGTTCTGAATTTTCATCTTTGAGGAAGGAAGTCCTTCAGATGTAGGCTCCCTCAGTTTATCATTCAGATGTAGCTGCTGAGCTGCTTAGTTAAGTTAGGGACTCGTTTTCAAGCCAAGAAAACAAGTGCAAGAATTATTACAGCTGATGGAAATTTGATTGTATTCTCCCATCTCTTGTTGCACAGGCTGTCATATCATTTGCACATTTTGTTGAGTTCCTTTTCCTCATTGTCCCATTTATGGTAATTTGGAAGATAGTGAGTTTTCTTATCAGTAAAAGTAGGAAACCAGCACTTCAGTTGGCTGAACAACACTTTTCTTCCTAAGAGCATTTGCAGTAACTAAATTAGATCCAACTGTTCTCCTTTTTATGTCTAGCCCTATAAATAATGTAGAGGGAAATTCAGGAAAAGCAACGAGAGCATTGGCAGGAAACAGTTTCTCACTGTTTAGGGCTTAGTTCTAATTTCAAATCTGTTTTGCCAGTAACAGCAAACTAATTACATGTGAAATTGCACTGTGAACCTCAGGTCCCAGGTATCACCTGTGCAATAGAGTATGACAGCATAACACATTTGATTCTCTTTAGAAATATATCTATCCTGCAACTACAGCATTCAGAAGACAGGAAAGAACAAAAATGGCGGGGACAACTCAAGCTAGTTGTCTTAATACAAACCTGGTTATTTATAGACGATGTAAAAGTCTTTCTTGAATGCCAGAGAAAGCACACACACACAGAAGTTACCTTCTTGGCTTGAGGTTTCAGTTTTATTTTTGACAGCATTCTTGTTGAAAGCACACTCTCATCCTGAAAGAGTGTGGAGCACCCTCGATGCCTTTTGCAACTTTTCTTTCCCTACTTCTGCACGAAGAGTACCTGACAGCCTGTCCCTGCACACACTCCTGAGGGCATTCCCAGGTGCCTTTACCCTGTGCCTCCAGTGTCACTCGCAGCCAGCTCGAAGGGAAGGTGGCTGTGACCATCACCAGTTTGTTAGCAGCAGCTGTGTCATGTAACAGCACTGGCTCTACACTCTCTTCATTCAGGTCAGAGCTGACTTTAACAGTGTCTAGTGGAGGTGGTGCTTTTGGAGGGGAAACTATGCTACTGTACAGTAGATGGTTCAAAATATCAGGTCTTTTCATGTCTCAATCTATAAACTAGACTCCGATCTAAGTCTCCAGAAATTTATTAATATACAGACATAAGTGAGTCTTGTCATTAAACGAGAACAATGAGAACAATGGCTCCAAGGATTATATCTATATATATATATCTCATTAAAGTAATTATATTTTGAACCAAGATACAGAAAGTCTATTTTTTCCATTTTAGTGACACAATTTTCTAGCTGCTCTGCTACTTCCTTCACAAGGAAACACAATTAATGGTCTCAGGTTTCTTTCCCACATCCACCAAAGCTAAGGGAATCTGCTTTGTAATTTTGTTTCATAATATTATCCATTTGAAGATTTGCTGATTTAGATTACATCAAGACTGGTTAGCTGATCTGTCTTAGCTTTTACAGCTCTTTAGATAAGAATAGCACCCTGTGACCCTTGCTGATGCCCTGCCCTGTGCTGGAGCTTGGAAGTTGACCTGCAGAGGCTGAGGGGCGCGGTCCTCTCCTCTCTTCTCTGCCTGCTGCTGGAAGATTTGGCCATGGGACTGCCTGATTCATGGTACCTGCTGCCAGTTCAGGGGCTCTGCCTTTTTTTATGTTTGGGCCTTCTACTTCATAATTTATGCTCCTGTTCCTTGTATGTGTTGAGTGTTTGTCTTGGACTATTATGTTTAAAATGCACTATGAGAGACATGGCACTTGCTTAAAAAGGTTTTTTTTTTTTTTAGAATCCATTCTTCTGATTGGTACTTTAGCCATCCCACCTGCTGTGTGATACAGTCATTGTAAGTGCCTGCTCTTGGTCATAGACCCTGGGACACTTCACTGGAAATGTTGAAACAATCTTTCAGGAGTCTTGTACTATGAAGGAGTATCTGTTCACAATATCAATGTTTCATGCATCCTGCTTGATATTAGATCTCTTTGGTTACAGGAATGTTTGCAATTTAGCAGTACTTATCTAATTTATAATTTTTATATTATGATGCAAAACAGTTCAAGTAATGATAAATCAGCACCATTCTCCTTAATATTCTCTTATGCTGGCAAATAAGTAATTGACTTTGAACAATAGAAGGTAAAATATTAAAAAAAAAAAATTATTGGATACCCGTTTGTATTCCTATAAAGAGAAGAGGAAAGTAGAAACTGATATTAGAATTACCCAAACTGACAAATGGAAACACCAGAAGGTAATTTAGAAAACCATACTGAAAAACTCTTACTGCTGTTATGATTAATGCATCATGTCTGGTCTCTGCTAAATGCTAAAATGAAATATGAAGTTTTGAACTGTATTAAATATGACATTACTTGAGGTAAAACTAGCAAAGAGACCAAAAAAAAAGTTAATTAAAGAATGTAAGCTTAGTTCCTAATAATTTCCTAAATTCCTAAGGTGTGGGAATACTGTTAATACTACATTTACATATGGTACCTCAGTATCAGAAGAACCAGGGGAAGGGAGGTCTATGGCTCATCACAGACATTTTTATATAAAGCCAGAAACCATATTGTCATTTGATAAATGAGCCAAGAGCAAAGCTTGACAGACAAAAAGAGAGAAGAGTGAAATTTCCAGCCTGGGGAAGGGTGGAGGCTCTGCAAGTTTTCCAGTGACAATTCTTGTGTAGGTTTTTATTTCTATAAAGCAGCAGATTCAGTTGAAGGCATAATATGGGTAACTTTTTGTCTTACAGATTTAAGCAAATTTGGGAATCCTAGGAACTAGCTGGGCATATCAGTTTGCAAGAGTCATTTTAGGTGCTTGGATTATCAAGAAAATAGGTATAAATCCTCTCTATTGCCTGCTTTCCAATGCTATTATGAAAAGGGACAACTTGCAATTTCAGGAAATACCAAAGTTCTTTTGGAAGTGAAAATATCAAGATCTTGGCACTTAAGACTGCACTGAAAGAGTTGGGGTTGTTTAGCCTGGAGAAGGCTCAAGAGCAGCCTTATTGCAGCCTTTCAATAAGTGAAGGGGACTTACAAGAAAGATGGGGGGAAGCTTTTTAATAGGGCCTGTAGCAATAGGAAAAGGCGTAATGGTTTTAAACTAAAAGAGTGTAAACTCAGATAAGATATGAGGAAAGAATTTTTTTTAATATGAGGGTGGCAACACCAAGAGAAGTGGTGGATGCCCCATCCCTGGAAACATTTGAAGTCAGATTGGATGGGGCTCTGAACAACCTGATCTAGTCCCTGCTCATTGCAGGGGTGTTAGGTTAGACGACCTTTAAAGGTCCCTGCTAACTCAAACCATTCTATCATTCAAATGAAATAAAGAGTGGTTGTTGACAGTATTTATGTAAATTTAAATTAATTTCACAGTGTCAGCTGAACAGGACCTGTACAGAAACACCAAGAGACTACTGAAAGATCTTTTGCTATGGTACAAAGTGCCAAGGTATTTTGTCCAAGTGATTCTCCACAGAGGAAAAAAGATTTGGTGAGAAGCCTGAAAGCTGGAGCATAAACTAAGCTTCATGTTCAGTCAGGTCATCAGGCCACTTTGGCTGCTGCACAGCAACATAATGATTAACTCTGTCACAGGAAAGATGTCAGGGAGAATACATATATGGGATACATGAGGCACAGGAGGTTTGCACCAACATTTCCACAGTCTTTTCAAAGAACATCTCAGGGACAGTCTGTCACACAGGGTTACATTTCAGGAAGAGGTTTCCTCTTTCCACTTCAGTAGTTGTCTCATTTTCAGGCAGACAAGGTCTCACTTGCCAGACATTCATTAGGAAATTTGTCTCTTGTCAGCTTTGTGTACAAAATATCTTTCTTCAGTGGCTGATAGGGAGAAGCCCTCACCCCTGGATTACCAACATCACTAGCTGAGCCCAGGATTGCTGGCAGCAGCTGGTAGGGGAAGAGGGGTCACTCAAGCTGGCATTTCTGCCAGCCCACTGCAGGAGGCAAGGACACCCTGTGACACCAGGCATTTTTCATAATTACTGTGGCACTAGCTCTGTAGTTCATACAGTTCATACAGTTAAATGTCTGTCACTAAAGATTCATCATTCCAAGCCTGAAGATCTGACACCTCAGACACACGTGACAGAAAATAATTTTTGTTCTACCTTCAAAAAGAAACTACTGTAGAAAACTTTTGCTACAATGTCAACTGTCAAAAGTTTGACATCTTTTGTCCACATTAATAAAGACACTTTGCTTAAGCAACTCCATACTATTTTTGTCACATAACCTATACATCATTTATGTAAAGAATACATACACAAGGCAGCATAATTAAGATTGCATGAGGCTGTAAATCTGCCATCTTTTGGGTTTGAGCTTAAAACCTTTCTAGCTGAATTTATATCCACTACCTACAAACAATTCCTAACTGTGCATTCCATGGTTCTATCCAAAAAAGACAGGGATTCTAACAGATGCTGATTGAGCAGCTTCCTGACTTCAAAAATGAAATACCATCAGTATATGAAAGGGTTTATTTTATTTGGTTCCCTGCAAGAGTAGAGGACTGGGCTTGGTGAAGAAGAAAGGTCATTCCTGTTTCTGTGTTCCTAACAGATCATAATTTAGCTGAAGATTGATGTCAATGCTAACACATTTATTTATTGGTAACTACTTATTGGCCTTTTACTTTTCTGTTCCTTCTGCAGCCATTGATGGAAACCAGCCAGATGTCTCTGGGTTAGCTCCTGGGTGAATTCTCTCTAGCAACATCATTTACATTTGGTAAATGCAGTTTAATTTGAGAGCCTTGTTTATAGTCTGTCATTTACTACTTGTGGTATTCATAATCTATTTAATAGTGGGCACTAGAGAAGTACTTGAGCACACTAGATCCAGGGTGTTTAGGGAATAGACATTTAGGGTGTGTTCCTGGACAGGCAGTGTCAGGGAGTGATGCTGCTGTTTTCCTGACTGGCAAAGGTGCAGGAGCTTGGCTGCACGGCCTGTGCATGGGCTGAGGGCTTTCCCAGCAGCCTGTTCATCACCTCAGTTTGCTCAGCAGGCCTGAATTGCCCTGGTGCTGCACAGATCTGTAGAAATGCTCGGGTGGCGATGCAGTACCTGTTAAAGTGTTAACTGTTCAGAAGTTTAAAACTACCTTTAGATGAGGCAAAATCTGCAGCAACCACATATAAAAGGAGTCCTTGAATATGCAATCCATGGGATTTAACAGCCTTTGCTGGTGGTTTTGCATGGAGCACAGCTCTTCAGTGGATACAAGGCCTGAAATATTATTCTTATAAAATAGTCTTCTCTAGACAAAAAAAAACATTGACAGAAAAGACCAGCAAGGAACTCATGTCTCATGTCTCTGTGCTGTGAGGATTACACAACTTTCTGTCATACACATTGACTTCCAGATCTAGCAAGTTTTATTATCATCACAATATATTATACCTAATATAATATAATATAATATAATATACCATTATTATACCTTCATAACTACACCCAATATACTTAGTGGTAGCAATTAAACATCTAGCTGCTAACCAGCATCTCATTGGTCATGGAGTAAGTAAATGTCTCCTTTTTAACTTTCTTACTTCCCATTTCTGACACTTATCGTC
This sequence comes from Dicaeum eximium, assembly GCA_013396995.1. Lineage (NCBI taxonomy): Eukaryota > Metazoa > Chordata > Aves > Passeriformes > Dicaeidae > Dicaeum > Dicaeum eximium. Next base: position 2,268,021 of record VWZP01005658.1, on the reverse strand, counting down.
AGTTCAAAACCCAGCCACAAACATAGTCTCTGTTCTCACAATGTTATGATCTCTGCTTTTCACAAAAAGCCCCCTTTTTGTGAGCTGGAGTCCCTGCCCCAACCCTCCACTAAAAGTCTTGCCTAAACGTGTGCTGCTCCTTCCTCCAGTCCCACTGGGATGTGGGGCAGCCTCTCCTCAGGGCTGCAGGCCAGGCCTTCACACCTGGCTGCCAACTCACCTGCACTCCTAAAAACCTGGGCCTCACCAAACCCACATAGCCCTCAGCCTCTTTCCTGTCTTCCAGTGCCTCTGTGCACACAGGAATGCTGTTGGCACCTTTTACTCGCCAGCCATCTCACAGGCTGCCTCCAAAGATCTGGGACATTCAACAGCAGCTGCACTCCTCTCCCACAAAATCCCTCTTGGAAACATAGCAAGCATGGGTCCAGGTTAGTCTGCTCCCTCCTTCACCCAGCACTGTGGAAAGCAGAGGACAGGTATCATGGCTGCTGAACTGCAGCATCCACTTTCTGTTTAATCCTCAGATCATCTCTAATCAACAGCACTTCTTTAAAGTTTTGGTAGTGAGACCACTCTTCTTTGTATTTTGCAGGAATAGGAATGTTAAGTGCTCAATAAATGAGCTAAAAATAAGAGAACAGGCTTATATTTTGCCTTATATGCATGAGAATTTCTGTTTAGTTCCTCAAGTCTTTGTTCAATTGGCTGTGCCTGAACACTTCTACAGACTTACCTCCTTCTCCTGCGAGAGGCACATATGGGAAGAAGTACTTAAAAACAGTAAGAGGAACAGGTTCTTTTTAAAGCAATATCAGAACATAAATTATCACTTATTGATGTGATACTCTGTATGTCATTGTTCAATAGCACTAACAATGTGGGGTTTTTCAAAT
>VWZP01005658.1:2147417-2266943 GCA_013396995.1 Dicaeum eximium | reverse complement strand
TGCGCGGCGCCGGGGGTGCCCGGGACCGAGCCCGCAGCCCCCGGGAGGCACCGGGGCGGGGCCGGGCACACCCGGGCAGCGCCCGCGCCCCGCGCGGAGAGAGGGCGGCCCTGCCCGGGCCCCTGCCCAGCCCTGCCCTGCCCTCGGGGCGGAGGGCCGCGGAAGCCTTTGCCTCCTCCTCCGGCCCCGGCAGCCGCANGGCAGCCTCTCCTCAGGGCTGCAGGCCAGGCCTTCACACCTGGCTGCCAACTCACCTGCACTCCTAAAAACCTGGGCCTCACCAAACCCACATAGCCCTCAGCCTCTTTCCTGTCTTCCAGTGCCTCTGTGCACACAGGAATGCTGTTGGCACCTTTTACTCGCCAGCCATCTCACAGGCTGCCTCCAAAGATCTGGGACATTCAACAGCAGCTGCACTCCTCTCCCACAAAATCCCTCTTGGAAACATAGCAAGCATGGGTCCAGGTTAGTCTGCTCCCTCCTTCACCCAGCACTGTGGAAAGCAGAGGACAGGTATCATGGCTGCTGAACTGCAGCATCCACTTTCTGTTTAATCCTCAGATCATCTCTAATCAACAGCACTTCTTTAAAGTTTTGGTAGTGAGACCACTCTTCTTTGTATTTTGCAGGAATAGGAATGTTAAGTGCTCAATAAATGAGCTAAAAATAAGAGAACAGGCTTATATTTTGCCTTATATGCATGAGAATTTCTGTTTAGTTCCTCAAGTCTTTGTTCAATTGGCTGTGCCTGAACACTTCTACAGACTTACCTCCTTCTCCTGCGAGAGGCACATATGGGAAGAAGTACTTAAAAACAGTAAGAGGAACAGGTTCTTTTTAAAGCAATATCAGAACATAAATTATCACTTATTGATGTGATACTCTGTATGTCATTGTTCAATAGCACTAACAATGTGGGGTTTTTCAAATGCCATGTTCAATAAGAATACTGTGTTCAAAATAAGAATACTCCCTTAATTTTTCATTTCTTTTCTCAGTCAAACAACTTTGGCCCAAATTCTGCAAAACACCCAAGTATTGAGTTCATCACTGTATGCTCTGCCACAGCCATTTAAAGAGTATCCTTCACAGCCAGAGCAAAAAGCTACTAAATGGGTCAGGATTACCCATTGGTAAACAAAACGAAGCATTTCAAGTTTACTTTAGAATTTAAATAAAGAAGAAATTTCAAAGCAGCATTACTATTTTTCAAGCTTTGGCGGAGCTGCAGACGATTGCACAGCCGGTAACACTGAGCGCATTCATGCCCGGGACAAACACCCGCACTGTGCCACCTGAGGACGGCAGCGTGGCGTGGCGGGGGGCTGCGGGGCGGGGCGCGGACGGGGCAGCGCTGCGCCCCGGCAGCACCCGCGGGCGCAAAGTGCGCGGCGCCGGGGGTGCCCGGGACCGAGCCCGCAGCCCCCGGGAGGCACCGGGGCGGGGCCGGGCACACCCGGGCAGCGCCCGCGCCCAGCGCGGAGAGAGGGCGGCCCTGCCCGGGCCCCTGCCCAGCCCTGCCCTGCCCTCGGGGCGGANCTGTCCCCGCACGGGTCCCGCCTCCCCTCCCCTCCCTTCGTCCCCTGCAGTCGCGTTCCCACCGTGCCTCCGTGGGGTGCGCGGGTGTTTCAGTGCCCGCGAGTGCATCAAGCATTTCCCACGGAGTCCGGGACCTGCGAGAGCAGCCTGGTGTCGGGTGCTCGGTAACCTCTCTAACATAGCGGTATAACTCGGTGAGGCATCCCGATGTCTCAAGCTCTGCAGGGCGTTCGCTCACCCTCGTGTCCTCAGCAGTAGCAGTGGATCCACTCAGGTTTTCCAGGGCTCCTCGCGTGTCCGTGCAGCGTGTCCGGAGCCGGCTCCAGCCCCTGAGCACAGCTGGGCAACGGGGCTCAGCACGGGGTGGGTTGTGCTACTGAGGTACAAAAACTACCAGAGACTTTCTTGATTAAAACATATACATTCAAAGCATAGAAAAGAGTGAAGTAATTTTTTTTATATCAGTGCTATTTTAACTACTATTATATGTACTGTAAAAGGTAAGTGCTAATGACTTTTTAATAACTATTTTTTCATTATAATAGCAATTTACAATGATATATCACATTGGCACACCACTGCTCTTAGGAAGTAAAAAAGGAGGGAGGTCTGTGCCTACCTAGAATTAAGGCCTAAGCAGTTAAATTTTTTCTACACCTAACTTCACACATTAAATTGCACATTCTGTGTCAATAGTGATTTTGTGTAAATAATTAAACATGTTTCATGTTAGCAATGACTTTAAATATTTAACCTGTTGAGACAGTTTGTGCCTTGTACAAAAAGAATAAATGATTTTTTTTTCTGTTATTCTCAGGCCTACATTTACATGTGGAGGAGTTGTATCTGGAGAGTCAGGGTTTATTGGGAGTGAAGGATTTCCTGGTGTCTACCCACCAAACAGCAAATGTACTTGGAAAATCACGGTAAGAATTTTTAATACTACAAAATCAGTGCTGAAGACAATGAACAGCTATTTGTTGTTAAACTGTGTTTTACATGGGGTAACATATGTGCAATAATGAACTCAGTAATTCAAAGTAGCTCAACTATCTGGAGCTTTTTAGAGTTGATGTAATATGATAATAGTGGCTGAAACAGAACTGGCCTTGTCTCATGTCAGAAGCAAATTTTCATTGACTTCCCTGATGCACCTCTTATTGTTTTAAATTAACCCAATTACAAACAAACATCTCCCCTTCTGTCACTGTGGAAAGCAACAGTGAGTTACATCAAACAAAAGATTTGAGGTGGCGATTATGAAAAGCAAAATTTCCTGGCAAGAAGACATACAAAAAAGTTTCAATCAAACCCAAAAAATTCAGGCAGGTTTGCTTGAAGTGTGCTGCGAGCAGTGTTCTGCCAGCCAGGACATCTGGAGTCTGTCATACAGCAAGCTGATAGCAGTAGGAAAGTGTTGTTACATTTATAAATGACTATGTGAAATGGAACCATGTGGTACAATTGATATTTTGATACTGAAATGAGACTGTAGGGCAGAGATGTCATATTCATGGACAACAGATTCCATGAAAAAACTCGGACTAAATACTCCTGTTCTGGATGTCCTTATGCACAGACTCAGAGAAAGGGATGTGAGTGAATGATTATTCTTCCTCACATCTGCATAAATTAAACCCTCTGAAACTGCCCATCAAATTTCCTTTCTTTTTCAGACATGGTTCACCAAGAATTCTTCTGACATTTGAGCCTACAGAAAAAATAAGAAGGCATAAAAATATAAGTTATTCTGTGTGTTGATAGGCACACTAAAGACAACTTCAGATGAAAGACTGCATCATAGGCTAGGTGTTGGCAGGAGAATAGGATGTCGCAGGATAATTGTTCCCTGCTACTATAGAGATGCTGACGCAAAGCAGGAGACATTGATCTGTTTACAGTGTTCAGTTTAAAGCAATTCTCGTACCAAATGAGTGATGTGATTTTAATTGTTTGATCTGAAAGATCCCAGTGAAGCTGCAGAGTTGTTTTCTGCACCTTTCTGTTGCATTATTTCTGGGGCCTAGTTAGAGGCTGCCTTTGATCTGTCTGACCTCATCCAGAAGAGGATTTGAAACATGGTGCATGCCCATAAACTTGCTTCCTTGCTATCAAGGGGCTGAGGTGACAGCAATCAGCATGGCCCACCTTGCAATCTGAAGAGCAGATGCAAATTGCATTTGGAATCATACACACATGCCTTAAATAAAAGGGAAAAACATACAAAGTTAGTCTACCAGTATAACTCGGTATTAGATGTTCAAAAATTCCAAATTTAATCTGGAGGGAAATAATAATTTTGCTTATAACAGCATGAAGTTTTCACCATTAAAAAAACTAGATAACAAATGAAGGTGGCACTAAGGAAGCAATTACTGAATCATGCCATGTTTCTGCCCTTCATATATGGGAGGTAGAGGGAGAAGAGAACAAATTATTGTACTTAGAAAGTCCATGCAGTGTGGTTTAATTGCAGACTTTATGTGGCTGTTGCTAAGATGCCAGCATGCAGGTGAGCCTGGGCATAGTGAGAAGCATTACTACAGAGCTGTAGCAGAGCTGTGTCTGCACTTGAGCTTTCTTGAGAGAAACTCGATGGCTTCTGTCATTTCATGATCACCCTGACTCCAGTTCTCTGCTGTGCTGCCATTTGACTGCCTCCTGCTTGTCCTCTGTAGTTTGCCCAAAGCCAGAGAAGGGCTGCACAACTGGAGTAGTCCAGGCTTGCTTGTGCCCTCAGCCCATTTAACCCGTTTTATTAAACAATAACGTTCACTAAGCCAAGCTGGTTTCTTTCCCCCCATCAACCGTAGAACACTCTGTGTCTTTTGGTGTGCAGAAAGGATGTAGGGAAGGCAAGGACTAATAAACTTGCAGTACTCTCTTTAAAAAAGACCATGGTTTACCAAACTGTGGCAAAGTGGGGTCTCAAGGGTCTGGTTAGCCTGAATTTATACAACAAAATCCTTTCACCAAATACTGCTGAGGCTCAGAATAGCTTGCAGTAGCACCCAAGTAAGAAAGCCAGTTACACTGCCATGAAAAAACACTCTGTAGTTACTGTTAGTCTTCCTCATTTAGCATATGGTCTTAGAAGGTGACTAAGACATTTGCCTGTCCGTTTTAGCCAAGGGCTGTGAACACCTTCACGAAAACACTCTGCTAATGCAGGATCTGACAAGTCTGCAAGACTGAAAGAGACGTTGCTTCTCTTTGTGTCTGGGTCATGAGAAGCATGAAGCTCTTGTTTTTTCAACTACAGCATCTCATTATCTGCACAAGAAATGCAAAGAGAGGCAGAATGAGAGCTAATTCATTCTTTAGAGGAAAATCGGTTTAGAAAACATTACAGGTAGTACAGATAAAGCAATGTAGCATTCGGGTATCATCTAAAAATCTTTCTAACTAGTTTGCTAAAGCTGGAAGAGTCAAACTCAATTATGGTTCTGTTATTTCAAGAGACTGGGACTTTTTCAGCTGGCTAAAGAAAACAGCTTCTCTATTCTAAGAGCACTAAGAAGTGTTCAGCACATGCTTGTGGTTCTATTACAACCTTGGCAGACTACCCAGCAGCTTTTCACTGGCTTTGCTAAGAAGTCATTTGTACAGTTATTTCCTTTCCTATAGTAATGTATATAGCTTTATCTAAAATATGTCATATACACTTACTTCTAATACTCTGTAATCCCTCTTGGCCATCACCTTGCATAAATGTGTCACATAGTCCAACAATCTGGACTGCTGTCCCATGTTTTTCTGGCAGACTGCTTAGTTCTCATAAAACTCCCAACAACTTCATGTGCAACAATAATACTGAAAACTGTCAGAGTTACATAAGGCTCTGTTTTTATAGATTCAGGAGCTGCGTTCCAGCAGGTTTGCTGACAATAAGCAAAGTTTAAAAAAATTTACTTATCAGGGCAGTTGGGAATCTGCCCTGAGGGAGCAGAATATTTAAAATAATTTTTTCTATGTTTTAAGCATTCATTTTCGTATGTCATAGTAAAACTGCCCTTCCAGTAGAAAACAGGTCTTTACACATCGGTTGTATTGCCGGAAAAAAAAAAGATAAACAGAATCTCATGCCCTTGTCAGGAAGAGCAAGCTAATACAAATTTTTAAAATTGGAGATGGAGATAGAGAACAAGCAACTAGGCAGAAATAATGGTTCTTCCCAGGATGTAGCTCCAAATAATTTCCACATTCATTCTCAGTAGAGAGAAATAATACACTTGGCTTGCAGGTAGCTGATGTATTTTTCAACTCTACCTGGGACTGCTATAGCAAAACATATAATCAGCCTTTTTGTATTAAACATATATCAAAATATATTCAACCCAATACAGGTTTAAAAGTTAGGCAAAATATATTTATGAAAGTTGGCATTTAAGGAGTTTCCTCCCCCAAAAAATTATTTTCAAAATAAATAGTCTAAACCACATAATTTTGATAAAGAGGGCTTTGTATTCAGCCAGAACAACAACAGAAAAACAGCTTCACTGCTTTAAAGGTAACTGAACTTTGATTAACATTATATGAAATATCTGCAATGAATGATAACCAAAAACAATCTCAGGAGCTTATTTTGAGGTGTGTTGTATATATAGAATAATCATGCCCTTTTGAAGGTGCTAGTAATCTACACAGATGATTTTAGGGAATTATGCTCTACAAAACCTCCCTCTAAAAATTTCTTTAGCCTTCCACAGGAGTAGGGCATCCTTTGCATTAGTTTAGCATCATAATTTTTGAACCTGAAGAAGTTCATAGAGTTAAAATAAGAAGGGCAGCAGAGAGTGAGGATGGGTCAGTTGCCCTCTTTGTGACAAGAAAAGGCCGAGGATGAAGTGCCTCTGTTGTTGAAAGATACCAGCTGCATGGATAAAGCAAAAATAAGGCACACCCTGGAGAGAAAGCATCACATCATTCTTCCTTGGACTCCTCCCTCTTTTTTTTTCTTTTCTTTTAAGAGCTGAATTCCTTCTATGTCTTTCTCTGAGCTATCCCATCTTACTGCATCAGGCTCAGATGTGGCTCAAATAAAAACAATGTTGAGTCATGCTGGTCTTTGCTTGCTCCCCCGTGTTTCTCATGGAACAATATTTTAAATGTCCTGGGATAATCACTTAGTTATCAACATTTAAAGAAGCAAAATTGTAGAAATCAAAGTAAAGTAGTTTGGCAAAGATGCCTGTGTTTAGCACAAGATTTCTTGGGAGTAGCTGCAAACTAGAACAGCTGCTGCCAGAATGTGGAACCACCATCCTCTGCACTTCTGATTGTCATCTACTCAGACCACAAATTTTTAACTGATTTAACATACTGGAACAAATTTGTTATTTTTGTGAATGACAAATATTTTAATAAGCAGGTATATTTTTAAAATAAAAGTAATAGCAGTAATTAGTGAGTGTAATTAAGGCCACGTTTCTCTAAATTACTTACCTCCCCAAATTCAGCTAAACATGAGCAAGGATTATTCTGACAACTTAAACCTGCAGCAGGCTCCATGTTAAACATTCATGACCATGTGGCTGAGTTTTTCCTACATTTTTTACAGACTGTCATGAAACAGAAGTCAGTACATCTATGGGGAACAGTCTTGACCAAGTTCAAATAGACTAAGCTGACAGAAGCAGAGATTAAAAGCTACAATGAAATATAATTCTGAAGTGTAATGCTGTATAGTATAGGCTAGTATAGCCAGTGGTGGAGAGAGGAGAAGGAAGCAGAACACTGCACAGAATGACTGATACCATGAACCAGAAAACCTAAGACTTGAGTGAATGGCTGGCTGCAGTTTGGGGTTTGGCAGCTCTGCCAGGGTCCTCTCCCTCCTGAGCAGGGACTGTCCCATGTCCTGTTTCCCTCTGTCCCCATGGGGCAGCATGAGAGAGTGGAATGTCCAGGGGCAGGAGTGAGTGCCTTGGGGCTGCTGTGAGTAGGGCCGTGCTGGGTCAATGCACTCCTGGAACAAAGCTGTCAGTGAGCACCATCAGCATTCCTGGGGGGGGAACCACTTGGCTAAATCTGAATGCAATTCTACAAGGACAGCAAAAAGACCTCTTCTTACCCCAGAACCAGCCACCTCTCGTATTTCCACTTACTTCAAACTCTGGGAGAGAGCAGGCATATTCAAAGAAGCAACTCAGGCTGAGAAAATAGGGAAAAATGTCATAAGCATTGATAAAACTGTTTCATCTAATATGCTAGAGCAACTTCTGCTCAGCTTTCAAAAACAGGAAAAGGAAAAGAGGAAATATCTTAAAGATGGGCATGTTTTAGCCAAAGCTGCAAGACATTGTTGTGGAGTATGTTGGACAAACTTAACTGTAGGCATGATAGTTTATTTTAAAACATGATAACCTTTAAAGGTCACCCCATTTGCATCCTGTCATACCAGTTCTACAAACTTATGAAAATGACTGTTCCACCCAAAAAGAGCATATGCTATTTAACATACATACTTCTGGAAAAAAGACTTCTGTCATCTCACTGCCTACATCTGACTTTATCTAGCTAATTTTAGTGTTTACATTTCTGAATTGACTTGTTCAGTTACACAGAGTTTGTAGTATAACCACAAATAATATTTAGGTCTTCTGGCAGGAATACCAAATTCATTTTAGTTAATTTTATGTTAAAATGACCAAGTCTTAATGCTCCTTAGTGATTCAGACCAGAAGATAAGTGAATGCAATAAGAGATTTAGGTATGAGAGCAGTGATTCAAGGAATAAATTAAAGATTATGCAAGTTGTGGTTTTGTAGTAGTAGCAGTGATGTGTATCAGCACAGGGGCCTTGAATGCATCTTTGAGAGAACTTTGAACTTAAAAGGAAAATTCTCTTAAACCAGCAGCAGGAACTGCAGTGGAGCTGGTCAGGCAGTGTGCACATGGACCCTGGGCAGCTGAGAACAGTTCAAGCAGAAGTCTGTCCTGCTCCAGGACCAGTATCAGCACTGGACATAAAAGCAGCCACTTGAATGAGTAACCTGAACACACCCACAGCACATTTTTCAGGACATCTAGAGCTGCTGCCTCTATCAGTATCTTCTGTGGGTTAAAGCAGTCACTTCCATTTATAGCACTTCCATCTATACTTGACAAGCAATTTTTAACTGTTGAGACTCAATGTTAAAACAGTTTGACAATTTCATATAGGAGCAGTTTATTTTTAGTTTATTTCAAACCAGTGTTTTAAAATGAGTCACTGTTAAGGAATGAAAAAAATTCTTGAACTCTTAAATAACAGGGCTTAAATATGAACTTAATGCAGATATATTAAGTATGTGTTTCAAGCAGAAAATTATAGTAGTGTCTCAGTAAAGCAGAACAGCTGCAATTATTTTAATAGCTAACCACTCTACCATGATAGAGATTGAATGCAGATAATTACACTTGCCTGTCTAGGGTCTCTCTATACCTTAAAATACTGTTTCCCTTCTTCAGTTCTGTTACACAGCATTAAGTGCTTTATTAGAATAGTTTTCACTTCTCAGTATGCTGCTTTTTCTCTTAAAAGCTTGTAACTGTATGCCAGGAAATGTTCTCCTCCTTATAAACTATCATGTTGTCTTAATTTACATCCTTCTCTGTACTCTTGTATCTTTTGCAATATCCACAGATGCAGACAAGAAGATTTGCCCTGTCTTATGTTTCCTCAGATGTTTCAGAAAACAAAACTCTCTCCTATATTAAGGACACCCACTAGTGGTTCTTTTGAATTCTCTTATGGTTTTACATTGTCTTTCCAAATATAATTCTTTCACTGCAGCCACTCCAGTAACTAAATATTAGGGTTGTACAGTGTTAGCCATAAAGTTTCCAATTTTATTTATAAATGGAAGATGTATGTGAGTAAATAAAAAAACTCCTTCAAACTATGAAACTTGGTAAAACAAATCAGAAAGAGAGGCCATTTCATTTGTTTAAAATGGTAAATTGCTTGTTCCATATTTTTTTCATATTAATCTCATCCTCCTCACCTTAGTTGGTGACAGGGAGCTGCATGGCTGATTCCATACTTTCAGCAGAAAATAAAAGAAATACACCAAGCTGAACTGGTTTATAATTAACTGCATGAGCCTCACTAGTGGATACTCTGGATCAGAAATAAGATAATGGCAAGAGATGGCCAGAGCTTTGTATTAAGGATTGATCCAAGTTATTTTAAAAACGGCTTTGCCTGGAATATAATTGACAAAAAGAGTTCATCTGACAGGAAGTGAAGGGTATGAAAACAGTCACACCAACGGTGGGATCTGATAGATATGTGGTCACACTTCAGCTGCATGTCTCCCTCCTTCCCTGTCTCTGCAGGTCCCAGAGGGAAAAGTGGTGGTTCTTTCTTTCCGCTCTTTGGACCTGGAGAGCGACACTCTGTGCCGGTACGACTTTGTGGATATCTACAGCGGCCATGCCAACGGGCAGCGCATCGGCAGGTTCTGCGGCACTGTCAAACCTGGCGCCCTGGTATCCAGCAGCAATAAAATGCTGGTGCAGATGACTTCAGATGCTAATACTGCTGGAAGTGGATTCATTGCCAAGTTTTCTGCAGCAGAACCACATGAAAGAGGTAATTAACCGTTATATATGTGCTGAAGACAAATGTAACTCGGCTCTATCCAGAGCCACATTAATGCTTAAAAAGATGTGGTGCCAGAGATATTAAGGATTGTGCTATTCAACATATTTATTAATTATCTTGCTTAGCAAATAGAAAAGTGTAACTGTTTAGCCATCTTAGTTCATCAAGTAGTAAAGAGGAAGGCTGACAAGTTTAAGAGTAGTGGAAAAACTGTACCTCGTAGTAAACTGGTAATAGCTACTCATTAAAAAGGCAAATGAAATTCAATATAGATAAATGTTGCAAATAAGGGGAAAACACCCTAACTTTGTGTACAGTACAGCAGGTTCTGAATTGACTCTTACTGTTTTGGAATGAGATGTTAGGTTTAAAGTAGATAATTTATGAAAACAGTAGTTGAGCATCAATCCAGTGCTTAACAGGTCTCAAAAAAGAAAGAGAAACTTAATAATTTTTAGAAAAGGAAATAAAGACCAAACAATAACAACAAAAAACGATGCCATTATAAATCTATTATGAATGTACATCTTGAATAAAGTGTGCCTTTCTGATGTTCCCATCTCAGAACTGAGTATGATCAAATTATCGGAAGGAATCAGAGACAAGAAGTATGATAGAGTTAAAAGAACATCACATATACAAAGATTAATTGCACAGTATGAACTTCATGCTGGAAAAGAGAAAGTCAAAGGGACTGTGAGAGAGGGCTTTGAAATCACGTCTGGTGTGGAGGAAGTGATTGGGGACCACAGTCCATCTCTTTCAATATAAAAACCAGATGAGCAAGCGGCTGCAAAGGAAAGGAGAGGGTGATTTTTCTCTGTGACCTGTGAAACAGCAGAACACTGTACCAAGGGATATTGTGGATTATCTGTTTCTACCCTGGTTTAAGAACACTTACAAAAACATATCAAAGCAAAATTCATCAGGTATTACCAAACTTAAAAGCATTGCCTGGTGCTTGGGAAGCGTATGAACAGTGAGAGGCTGGGAGGTCACAGGGAGGTGGTACTGCCCTAGTTGGTGACTCTGTTTCAAGGCTTTTGCTATTGCTAGCAGACTAGACAGGTTGTTGGGCAGAGGCAGTGCAGGTGATGAGTAATTTATCAGGCCTTCCAGTTGTAATCTTGTATTGACAACTTGAAAGATACATTAAATAACTCTGACCGGATATAGGTAATTTAATAAGAAGGTTCATGGTAATATTGTAAATAAGGATTACATACCTGATGGAGTTTTAATTTGGAACTGAGGGCAGGAGATAAGGCCCCTCTCCACCAAGAACGCTCCACAGGCTGCAGTTCCTTTGGGAGTGCCTGTCAGCCCCACCATCACTGCCCCATGGGCTGCGGGGATGGCTCCTCCAGTACCTGCGGCTTCTCCTCCTCCTCCAGCCCCAGTGTTTGCAGGAATGCTTCTCTCTCTCTCTCTCTTTTGCTGCCGTTTGTTACCTGTGTTTCCGCAGCGGCGCCCGCGGCGGGGCTGCGGCAGAGGCCCCTCAGGGGCGGGCGCGGCCCCGCGGCGCTCAGGGCCCGCGCTGTGCTGCTTTGCAGGGGACCAGTACTGCGGGGGGCGGCTGCAGAAGCCGTCCGGCTCCTTCCACACGCCCAACTGGCCAGAGCGGGACTACCCCGCGGGTGTCACCTGTTCCTGGCACATCGTGGCCCCGAAGAACCAGGTAAGGCTGCCCGCGCTGCCCCGGGACACTGAGGTGGCACCGGGCCGGGCACGGGCACGGGCACAGGCACAGGCACAGGCACAGGGACAGGCACGCTCCGGCCATCCCGCCTTCCTCTCCTGCATCGCCCCACTGACTGCTCTGCTTCCTCAGCAGGGCCACGCACTGGTACACTCCCTAAATTAAACCCATTAAAGCATCTGTACTGCTAAGACTTTTTAGCCAGGGAGGGTTTAAACATTATTTTCCTAATTCAAAACATACCATGCAAATTAAGTTAGGGCAGGTGATCATCTCTGCACTAAACATGATGATGACCAGTGCTGCATTGAAGTCTACAATGTTTGAGCATTTTTGGTGTTGCTCCAGTTTACTATTGAGGTACCCAGGTAGAGCTGATTGAACTTAATAATATGCTTGCTTAATTAGCCAGATGCCATGAGAGCATATGTTACCACTTCATTTAGAGCTGAGGAGATGTGACATCAGACAGAGAGGGCTCTTGTGCCATGCATGGCAAACACAAGTGTGTTCCCTACACTGTAGGGCAAATCTCAATCCTAGCTGCACATTTTCTGGTTCTGCTGAGCCATCTGCTCTGTATCTTAGCAGGAGGTCTACAATGATTGAATGTTTTGGTTGACAAGCATGTTTGGTAGGTTGCTTTTCTTTCCACATCCAGCTTTTAAAATTCATTTACATATAAAGACGACTTTCCTCTTCATCTTCCGCTCATGACTAATCCTTGAAATAAAAAAAGCTGCCCCAGATAAATACATTCTTCTGATCTTTCCTACTTTTGCATTTACCAAGACAGTTCCTCCCTTGAACTGAAGCAGTATGTCAGCTTAGTCTTTCCTGTAGTCCTTTTTAATCCACGTTCCTTGTTTGCTAGATACAGGTCATTTAACAATCCTGTAGATAGGCAGTGATTTTTAAACTCTTATCTGTAAACTGCAGATTACTTTGGTTCTTTCCAAATGGCTCTAGATAAGCCTAAGAACTTTTCCTAAGCTCATAGAGAAGATTTGAGAAAGGCTATATCAGCATAAAAATAAGGGCATTATATCCTGTGCCTTTTGATGATTCTATTCCATAAATCTACCTGTTTCCAAATGTATATTACTCATGTACTGCAACACTGCTTGTTTGCATGGGAAAAAGGCAGAATTCTGACAGTGACAAAAGCCATTTTCCATGAAGTAGTGAATAAGCATCTCTCTTCAAGTGCACAGAAAAAGCTCCCCAGTCTTCCATTTGCCAGAATTTAGGTGTTCTATTTCCCTTTCATAAGCGTGTGAACAATAAAACAAGGCACTCCTTTTTTTGTTGCTTCAAACAGAAATCAATAATTATTTAATTTATTACAGAAGATGAAGGAGCTTCTCCTGATCATGAAGAGCTTCTATTCTACCATGAAATACTTATTAGTGTGAAGTGTGTTTATTTAACAATAGTGAAGCAGGTATTGTGGCCTGCTGTTTTGCCTGCTGTGGAAAAATTTAGCATTTCTATTCCCAGTTGCATTACTTGTTTCTGTACCATCTTTTTTGATCACAAGCATGTTATTCAGATGGGTATTCCATTTACAGTGCATTTTTTCATCATGATACTGAGGGTTTTGAAACAAGCCTGTTAGTCATCTCTGAAATCAAGTCCCCCAAGGTTACTCATACTTCATGGGAAACAAAATTAACAAAACTATTCCTTAAACATCTTAATAGCGCAAAACTATATCCAAGCAAAATTAAGACATCAGGTGATAAAAGGCTATCATTACTATGAATGTAGAACAGGATAACTTCTACTATGTCAGTAATCAAATAAAGTACATGCCATGTACAAATTACTTCTTTTTCTTTGTACAGTGTTAGAAGATTTAATACCATCTTTGAGTCAGATCTTTATAAAGGTTGATCTACAATCAGCATAAATCAGTCTTGTCATTCAAGACATATTTGTGCTATATATGGGAAGGTGATTTAAATACTGTTGTGCTTCATCTAAAGAAGCAACCTAAATGCATATATTACCTTTGTTTCCATGCAGCAGTTAGGTTGTGTTTCCCTTCTTGCCACACGTGACTGACAGAGTCATTCTGCAGGACTTCGTTTCAGAGTAGCAAATTCCATTTCTGTTTTCTTGTACATTTTTTTTCCTTAAGTAGAAAATTCCATAAATAAAAGTCATTGGAGATAATAGCATAAATACTGGAAATACCAGTATGATACTAGTTCACATTTATGACTTGTAAAGCCGCAACAATTATGGAAATCTGACATGGAAACACTATTCTTTTAAGTACTCACTTTCTCTTGGGTTTAGTCATACTATTTGCTAATTTTCTTTCTATCAACACTTTAATTTCTAATGTTTTTAGTTCTGCATCAAGTATACACAGCATTGGCAACCCAGTGATTTAGGCCCTGCTGTTAATCAAGTCAGTGAAATGCCTCGAATCAACTTTGCCTTTGCTTTTTCTTTAGTGTATCTTGCATGATGCAGTGACATTAAAACCTCCTTTTATGTTGCTTATACTTGCTGTAGTTATTTTAGGAGCATTGTAACACCTAACACCTACTAACTTTCACTCATAAAAATAATTTTATCAGAAGTTACTTGCACACATTTGAGAAGAAAATGTTTTACAGAATATTAGAGTCATTTGCTGAGCTATTAGTTGGAGAGGTCATGTGGATTAAAATACTTCACAATTAAGTGGATTAAGGCATTTTCCTTTATCGAAAGAAAAATTAAATAGTACTTCATTTGAAGATGTCACTTACTACAAGAAGTATTAATAAATTCTGCATGTCAAAGCTTCAATGACTTATTTCCATTTTCCCTTTAGCTCATAGAGTTAAAGTTTGAGAAGTTTGATGTGGAGAGAGACAACTACTGCAGATATGACTACGTTGCAGTGTTTAATGGTGGGGAAATCAATGATGCTAAAAGAATTGGGAAGTACTGTGGAGACAGTCCACCAGCGTGAGTAACTTCCTTCGATTGGGAACTCCACTACCACTACATGTCATTTTTCCTCATAGCTCTGTCCAAGGCTTCTAAAAGATTTTAATTTTTAAATTCAACGCAGTGTTTTCTACCTCCAACTGAACATGTAGAAATTGCTTAGTATTTTGTCTCTCTCTGCGTTTTCTGTTTTCTCTCTCTCCATGAGTAACCCTGGCTGCAGCCCCTGTTCTCTCCTGTCCCACAAGCCTCATCAGACCTCTGTGTAACAACACCAATGCTACTCCCAGTGCTACTGATAATGGTGTAGCACCAACAGTAATGGCAGCTGAACATTAACATAATGCGTATATTTTGGTTATAGATACTGAAGTACAAGGATCCAGCTGAGCTCTCTAGCCCCTTGGCTCATTCCTCACTTTGTCTGACTCATTTTCCTCTCGGCCCTTTTTAAAAAGACAGGATACACAGACTGGGTCACATTTTTCAGATTTGGCCTTGCAGTCCTGGTGTTCAGGAAGCAGCTGATAATCAGTGCCCTCCTACGTCCACAGGCTGTGTCAGTACTGCAGCAAGGAAAGTCTAATCTGGGCAACCACTACAGCAGCTGTAAATCCAGAGAATTCCAGTTAACCAGCTCCTTACTTTTGGTTATGTCAGACCCAGCCATCAGAGTAAACTGATTTCTGATAATCTGCCAAAAAAAAAGGGAAACAATGACAAGTTTTTACTTCAAAGACCTCAGTAAGGGTTTTGAAGAAGTCCTGGGTAATCAGTATCTAATCATTGATAAAAAATGAGCCCACAGAATTAATAACCCAAAACATTTTATTTTTGCTGGGTTTGCTGAAGAGTTGCAGAATCCAGTACTTCATGAATTTTCATAGCCTTCCAATTGTGCAATATCTTTTTCACTAGACAAAACCAAATTTTAAAAAAACCTATTTACTTACTTCCCCTGTGTACTGAGTATTTCTTCAATGTATTTTCCCACTTTCCTAATCTGATCCCTTCCATTTCATGGAACTGAAGCTTGCAATGAAGTCATAGGGAATACTCATATTGACATAAACTTCAGGAATCAGAGTTTTAGGTGATTAATGGAAATGAGTTTCATCCTCAAAACACCAGTGTGTGACATGCCAGCAAAGAATCACTTTTTTGTCAGTATTATTCTGGAGTGGTTTTTTTTTTTAAAGAATGTTATTAATGCTTTTTGGCTTTGACATGAAAGAATGGAAATATTTTATTTTGGTTTCTATTTTAGGCCTATTCTGTCTGAGAAAAATGAGTTGCTCGTTCAGTTTTTATCTGATTTAAGCTTAACAGCTGATGGTTTTATTGGCCATTATAAATTTAGACCAAAAAAGTTACCCACAACTACAGCGCTGCCTACAACCACAACAGTCCCTGCTACCTCAAGTAAGTCTTACTGGTTTTATTTCATTTCCTATAAAAATTAATTATTCCAGGACAAGGAGAGAGTACAGAAATACAAAATAGAAATTATATTAAAAATTTAAGTTTTACGGCTTGTTAATATTTTAAATGTTGACGTAATTAATTATTATACTCAAGAGAGTACTGGAATATACTCAAGGGAGAATCCACTTAACATTATTAAAGGAAATCTATCCAGGCAAGAGTTCAGTGTAAAAGTAATTTACTCCAGCTGAGAGAATTTTCCTGTCTCTTCTCAATTTTGGACAGTTTACTAGCACATTCCATAGAAGAATGGAGAAGCTAATTTCTTTTGAATAAAAAGGTCTGAATATTTCTGGAAATAGTTTTATTTAAAGGAACTCTTTCTTCTGTACAAGTTGATATGTAAAAATATTATTGTATTTTTCTTCATATAGTTATTGAGATCAAGCAAAATTGGTATGGAAGCCAACTGAGCCCTCTTCAGGTTCTGTCAGCACCCTGTCAATATGACACTCTCCTAGAATAATTTTTATTTGAAAATATTTAGGGATTGAAACTTACATTGGAACATACAAATATGTCTCACTAAAACTAAGTCTCCTTTTATATTTAAGACTAGACAGCATATATGAAGGATCAGAGCTGGATTTCTCTCAAAGCGTTGCCAAAAATACCTCATTACTGAGATATTGAAGGGATAAATTCTTAGAATTTCTATAACCTGAATGTGACGCATTTCAGACACAATTATAGCAGAAAACTAAATTATTTATGATGTTTTTGCAAGAGATAACCTGATTTGTACTTAAAACACATAAAAAAATCAGGGCAGCAATGGCTTGTCGGCAGAAAACCAAGAAGCTGTGGTGCTTTAATACTGCTGATGAAGGTATTTAAAATAGATGAAAATAAACATTAAAAAAATCAAATCATAGTGACCTGTACATCATTCTGATGTGACTCGAAGAATAAATAATTCAGCTTTTCTTCACTCTAAAGCACTTGTTAATGACACTGTTGGTTCAAATACTTGGTCTCAAGCAATCCAGGCTGTCAGTAACCCTGTTCAGGGTTTTGCACAGGCAAGAGAGGTGAACTTTAGCAATTAACTCCAAATCAATTTTCATGACAGGATCAGTGTTAGAAAATAAAAACCTGCAGACTCATCTGGGAGAGGACAACAGAGGCAAAGTGTTCAAAAGGACTTGTCAGGCAGACAGAAATAAGAAGTCCTTTCAAGGAGTGATCTGTTTTGCACAGTGTAGGCATTTCTGATCTTCAAAACCAACCAAAGCAAACCAAACCTCCACAGTTCAGTTACATTTCTGAGCAATCGTTTGCATTCAGAAGTGTCCAGTTCAAAGAGACTCATCTTATTATCTTGCAAATCAGATCTGTTTAAACTTGCACAGAACTCCAGGCATGAATAAAATATTAAACTTTAGTAGGCTCTTTCAAGAATTACATCAGTCTTTATGTAACATACAAATATTAGTACTTGCAGAAATAAATAAATGCTATACATACATTTGTAAAACTAATGAAGATTAATCCAAAACCTGTGGTGAGGTATTTGACTTCCTTATTTCATTGGGTAAAGTCATGCATTTTCCTGTCAGTGTGCCTACATGTAAAGTGATAGGCAATTAAACTTTTATTTCAAATTTAGAAAAATCAGAGCACCTCAATAAATTTTTGGCAGCTACCACGCTGGCATGCACCTGGGACTCATCTACCTGCTGGATTTCCTAACCTCCTACAATGGACTCTAACTTGAAAGACTCAAGGAACATTAAATTCTTAATTTTTGGTGTGCTGTGTGTAGCATTGAGATAGGAAGCACTTGCCAAACTTGTACCATTGACATAGTAACTTGTTCTTTAAAACACTTCTCCTTGTGGGAGGCATTTAAATTTCTAAAGACTCAAATACCAAGAACTGGAGGAAAAAAAAGAACAAACCAGCCCAAAATAAATAAAAAACTATGAAGCCCAACCTTTAAACTTTTTATTTCACAGGCAAAACAATGAGCAGTGCAGATCTTCTAACAGTCATGATCATCGCACTAAAGGCAAAGTAATTTTAATATCATTTAGTTCATTCTTAGAAACTTGGAAAATTATTAAATTAAAAAGAAGTACAAGTATAAAAGTATAAATTACTGATTGAAAGTTAGTCAAAAGTTATTTTTCAAAAAATATAGACTGAATAAAACTTTTGCAAAATGCTCTATTCTAAAGTAAAAAACTGCAAAGATACTTGCCATAACTAATTTAGTTTTCCTTGGAAATTAAGGCTCTGTGGGAATTTGTGGGTTTTTAATCTTTCAGTGTCACCTCCATGTTTCCAATACCTATGTCAGTGACTAATTCCAAACAAATTTGAAAAGGACATAAAAACCTTAAAGTACTGCATCCCCACATGTTACATGGAATGATGTACAGAGACTATGAACATCCACCCAAGCAGGAAAAAGATGGCCAAATGTTTTCAGTTGTTTATAAACAAAGCATTCCATTTCAGAAAGGAAATATCAATCCCTAATGTTAAATACATACTTCAAACATTGTGTTTCAAAATGTCATGAAGAAAAGCTATGCAACACTACCTGACATGAAGCTATGTGAAAAATTTGGGGAAAAAAGGTGAGGAATTTGAACTCTGATCCCTTTCATCACAGTGCAGTAATTTCCAATAAAAGGCCACCCCCTCTGTAACAGAATATTGTGGTACTTCAGGTGTTCTGCTAGGGCTGTAGGGCAGCAGCAGTGACAGACTTAAGATGCCACAAATCTTGAGTAGCATCCCATTCTCTCAGGCCACTAGAACAGACACAGCTGAGACACCTGAAAAGACAATGACTGGAGGTGACAGCAGAGAAAAGGCATATTGTCACTGTGGTGCTCATCCCCTGAAATGCCAGGTCTAGTTCATGCATGCATCAGGATTATTCCTCTTTCTTCGTGGTGTTTTTTTTTTTTCTTTGAATGTAGTGCTTTTCATTTGTATCAAATGCTTATTTTCAATTTACTTTTTGCTCTTCAAAAAGCTATGAAACCTACAGTTGCCCTGTGTCAGCAGAAATGTAAAAGGAGTGGGACTCTGGAAAGCAATTATTGTTCGAGCAACTTTGGTAAGGAAGCAAAGTTTCTTTTTATTTATTCATTCTCTACTGTGTTTTTAGACTCAAGAAAATTTTCCCAGATGTAGTTCTGGGTTTCCATTAATATATAGGCTAATATTTTTATACCAACTTGTGTATGTATCTGACATTAGTGTCTGTGTTTCACTCAGTACATTCTTGGAGATACTCTGAAACAGGCACTGCACAGATATTATCTGAGACAAACAGACCTTCTCAATCTGAGAAGCAAATGACAGTGTAAGACAACCCTAGGATTCACTAATTCAGTTACTGTATTGTCATCTCCATTTTCTGTAACCAGCCACTACATGTTATGCTGCACCTGCTGACTGTTCCACAATACAGTGTGGAGACTTCCAAAATGCTTTGAAAATAAATTAGAAGGGATGGAAGCTTCCAAGCACATCTATCTGTACACAGACATAAATAAATCAGGAAAAACTGTGTCTGCTGTGTATTAGCATGGCATTCTCATTGTTGATCTATTCAGTTGTGTGTCAGGGCATTTTCCCATAATACTGCAATCCTTTTTTAATCCCCTGTAACGTGCCTGGCAATTTGATGGGAAAACTCCCTGCCACCACCCTTTTTTCATTTTAAGCTGACTCTCTTACTGCATTGCTAATCCCATGAGATTTCAGGAAATCTGAGGGTAGGAGGGCAGCTTTGCCTGCTGGTGCCAGCAGCAGTGGAGGGCTGTGGCCATACCCCCCAGCCCCTCCCAGCCCTGGAAAATGATACTATATAGAGCTTGGTTTTTTTCCTCTAGCATCATTGTAATAAATCACATTCTTCTCTCCCAACTTCTGTCAAATACTTGACATTTTTCAGTCTTTTCTGTGACAGGAGAGAGAATAAAAATACTTCATATGCTACTGTGAATGCAAGCATATCCTAAGGTAGGAAGTCTGTTGTTCATAGAACGTGATTTATTAAAAGTTTATTTGCAGACTTTATGATTTTAGAAAATAATAACTATTTCTCTTTCATCATGCTTTTCATTTTATTGTTTCTAGAAATATAGCTGCAATACCCAGCACTTTAACATCCACAGGTCTCTCTTGATTGAACTTGAACATTCTATTTCATTAAAAGCTCTGCATTAAAGGAAGATAATGTACAAATTTACAAAATCCCAAAATATGGATTATGCAGTTTTGGAAAATAAATCTGGGTGTACAATACTTGATAATTGAAGACTGAATTTATCTTAGGATACAATATCTGATTTAAAAAGATGACCTGAGAGGAAACCAAATTGTTAATACCAATTACCATTTCCTTTTGATAAATAAAGATGGCTTACCAGTTAATTTAGTCATCCTAGGGAAAAGAAAGTATCTTGATTTTCATACTGAGAGGTCTTTGGGAGATATGATGGTAACTAGAAATCTGTAACTACATTCAGGTGAATGTAAATAAGTTTGTATCAGGCCTCAGACAGATCAAAATCTAGTTCTTAGGGCATTAACTATTCCCTGCTACTCATCTGGGAGTGGCAGAGAGCTGGGAATTCAGATTTTGCCTAGAAGAGTTTCAACTTCTCCACTATTTCAAAATGACTCATTAAAAATAGTATCAAATTGTACTGTTTAATTGAAATCAGAGAACTGGGCTTGCATGAGACTAACACATTGTAGAACAATTTCATATTTGGTGCCACCAAAATTTGACAGTTGTGAGTTAGTTATCAGCAGTGATACTCATATTTTTAGTAAGTGTTCCCAGCACTGTTTGTTTCCTTATTAGGCACTAATATACTTAGTAAGTTTTATGATGCCTCAAAATTAATGTAAAAAAATAATAAAAATGTACCAAACATATCAAATGTCCTTTCTTCTAGTAATAACTGGAACTGTGATCACAGCAGTAACACGGGCTGGCAGTCTGCATGCAACAATATCCATCATTAATGTATATAAGGAGGGAAATTTAGCAATCCAACAAGCTGGCAAGAATATGAGTGCCAAGATTCTTGTTATGTGTAAGCAGTGTCCTCTCATCAGGAGAGGTAAGTACACAGTAAAACCTGCTTTGTGTGTTTATAGAAGATAACTGTTATAAAAATTACTATTTGGAATATGGCCACAAAAATCAATAAAATTACCGTGGTTTTTTTCTATAATCAGCAGTTAGTATTAAAATAAATTTAAAATAGCCAGTAGTAATCCAGGGGTTTATTGCATTTTTCTGTTTTACTGGAAAAGGATTAGCTCACGTAGATCACAGGAGTTTGAAAAACTTTTCTTTAAAAGCCACATGATGCAAGATAAAATCTGATTTGGGTCTCTCAGATGAAGCTGAGATAGATTTTGTGTTTACATGTATGTATTTTGGAGCCAGTTTTTATACACAGTTGTTCAGAAGGGAAAGAGAACAGCCTGCTAAACCTAGAAGAGCAGTATCTCACAGGAAATGGCAGAAATCAACAAGTTCCACTATTGTGTATCTCCTGAATGTGCTTACAGCTTTACAGAAATACAGTATTAAGCCCACTTCTTATCTGCAAACAGCCTGTACTGCTAAAAACTACCTTAAATAATGTTATACAGAGATCAACCAACATAAATCCAGTTAATTGTGGTAAAGGTGTTAAAAGAAATACTGAGAGTATTTTTTATTGAAGTAACTAAGTAAAAAAGAAAACTGTTTTTAGCTCTGCCTCATAAGTAAACAGGTAGAACAAAAGAACATACACAGAGCCACAGCAGGAAACAGTCAAAGTAATTTAATAAGCATCAAAAAACCCTGATATCATTCCAGATACTACCAGTGCTTAAGCATATTAACTCAAAGTGGGCAGTAACAAAGTGAAAAATCATCAGAAAGAATCAGAAATTAGCTTTTGCCTTTAGTTATCTGAAAACTACACATTGGGAGACATAATAATGTTCTTGGTGAAACAAACTGTCTCCTTTTAGGCAGACATCTGGCTCCAAACCACACGCTTCTATTTCTCAACCTAAATCTCAATTAATTATTTAAGAGCCATTACTTAATATCTGAACTTTTCTGTTTATATCCCTGTGATACCACTCCTTCCAGCCCAAGAAAATCCCCAACCCTTCTAAGGCATAAAAATACACAGATCCAATTGAATTGTCCCAAGCCAGATCTTACCACTCATTAAGTCTACCTTGCCTGAATGCTCCTGTATGTATCTAGAAAATATTTACATCTCCGGGGAGGGGAAGGGAATGAAAATATTTAAGTGCGTTATTGCTTAGGAGCATTAACCTACAAGCTGAGCAAATGTGCAAATATTCAAAATGAATGAGACATATTCCATCCTGGGTGACAGTGGTTAGGTTATCCAGAGCTGACTGGCACTTGTAGTGCCTCTCAGATTCACTTGACAGTCTATGTTTAAAGACTATCCCCTATATATTTAATTATGCAGTAGACACCTAGCTGTGCATCTGCTTGATCTTTTCATAACTGTAGTTTGTGGTGTAACAAGCATGGCAAAGATGGGTAGGGGACAAATGTTGCAGGTAGGAAGGAAAAAAAAATGTTGGAAGGCATTGGTAACAAACAGTGAAATTAACAGAAACCACAGGTAAAGGACTATACTTACCAAAGGATGTCCCAGATTTCTGTCTTGTCATCTCATTCTCTCCTTTCTAGGTTTAAACTACATCATCATGGGCCAGGTAGAAGAGGATGGTAGAGGCAAAGTCTTTCCCAACAGCTTTGTCATGAGTTTTAAGACTAAGAACTCAAAGATCCTAAATGCTTTGAAAAACAAAACATGTCAAAATTGAACTCTGCAGCTGCGTTCTATCATCTGTCTTGAAAACTCATTTTAACTTCGCGTAAGTCATGGAAATGCAACTGACTGCCAACAGTATGACCACGCTGAGCCTTCCTTCCCTCCTGTCCACACAAGCACACCTGGCACAAAGTGAAATCCATTACAAGCTGAGAACAGACCCTCCTAAGGCTGAAAGCTGAAGATTTGCAGCACAGCCATCTGATCTCAAACATACAAATTCCAATTACTTGGAAGATGTTAATTTATAACTGACCAATTTTTTAAGGAGTTTTGTACGTAAAATATGAATTCTAAGTGCAATATTTATAGCAACTCAGTTCAACTTAGCTTTTTCTCTGAAGTTGTTTTATTACATGGATTTCTGCATTATTATCAGTGCTTAATAAAATATTTTAAGATTAAATCATCCAACAACTAGTTATTCATTATTTATAAAGTGGGGCAGCTAAATAATAGAAACTGTTTTTTGATCATTTACATACTTTTGATGGTTTGGGCCTTGCACATTGTAACTGACAGTACACTTCCTTGCTGATTAAGGGTCTGATTTTCCTTTCATGGAAGTCAGTGAATCATTGATCAGAACAGGAACTCTTTGAAGAATTAGAAGCTGTAAAACACCACCACGCTTTTCTCCACTGATGACTATCTACTTAGTTAATGTCACTACTAAGTTCTGTAAGGTAATAAGGTAGAGGAAGGTAGGAATTAATTTAGTGGTGCTAAGGTGCATACAGAATCTAAGATCCCTTTAAGTATTTGTTTTCCTTACGTATAAATACCAGACCAGAGTTCTTTGGATAATCTGTGACCCTGGGCAGGAAACTACTGAAATACAACAGTCCCTACTGGAAATACCCATTGCTTATTCCAGCAGGGGAATGCAGATTGCCATTCTCTTCACTGATGGACTCACACATAATGCCAAGAGGCACTGCCAGTGTGCAGCTCAGCAGCACAGCAGCCTCTCTGCCAAAGACTTTATGGGTAGCTGGGCTGGGGACAAAAGGATCAGAGGGGGGCACAGAGGTACAAAGAGGCTCTGCTGGCAGCTCACATCCAACAGCTCAGTGCTGCAGCCACACTTCAAAGATTGCACTGCTCGACTGACCAAACCAAACAGCATTTCTCTGTGGAACCAACAGCAACATTTGTTTGCAAAGCAGATGTAGTTTTGTAATTTTAAAACTTTTAAATCAGAATTTTAATTTTCCAGCATTAATTTCTATGCAGACTAAGGGATGTTATGCACAGTGATCGCTGCATTTCTTGGCAGCAGCCTGTGGAAAAGCAATGTGGAAATCATGCTTGGAGCTGTCTTGAACTACAACAATCTATTTTTATTTATGATGACATGCCCATCTGTCACGCAGCTTTTTTCAGTGAGGCAAGAAAGGACTGGCAGCTTACTCATCATCTGCCAAATGGAAGGTAGGGAGAGCTCCTGCCTGCTCTTCTCAATGCTCCCTTTACACCAGTTCCTTTCCCAAATCAATGCACTGGTAGCAGTAGGCCTGAAACAGGGAACAGAGGAACATGAAGCAATGCCAGTTTTCTCAAGTAAGAGTTGGTTACAAACACAGGTAACAACTGTTGCAAGTTTTAAAACCCAGTTTGTAGTGACTGTTTAACACACATGAACTAGAAAAATCTAAATGATGAGACATTTGATGTGCAGAGCACCTGGTACTGATTAGTACCCACACAGATGGGAAGAGCACAGGAGCTTTCAAATAAAACAGAGATGTATAGTGATATAACTGAGGTACAGCAGAGAACAAACTTCTTTCTGTCTCTCTCATTCTGCGGGTTTGTATTTCAGTGACAAGTAAAAACTCCGAACTCCCAATCCAAAAACCCCCGAGAGCCTTGAAGTGCAACAGTTCTTCCTAGGGCCATCTACACTGGAACACAGGGCCACAAGACACTGACCAAGCTAGCTCTGATGGACTCTGCTCAATGTATGAAAAGCACTCAGAAATAGCTCCATTAGCTCCTTCCTTCACACTTAACACCCCCAGGCTGCCAGAACTAACCATGCCAGTGCCAAACAGCTGATGGTGCATCTAGGATCCAACCCAGCATCACTTCATGGTACTGCATGAAGCCATTTCACAGAACCAAACAGGATGTGTCCAGAAGGAAAAAGGCAGTAACCCATTAACACCAGCCATCTTCCTTAAAGCTATCACCTCAACATGACAAAAAAATACTTTCAGTGTGGTAACTGAAATATATATAGTGTTTGCTGAAATATATAGTGTTAACTGAAATATGTGTCTGCAATATGACAAATATTAATATAACTATATTTTTCAAAGAGCTTTTATTTGCTTCCTTTCTTGAATATATGTAACATACACAGCACATAGTTTTTATGTCGGTGCATTATTCAAACATGAGATCTCAGTTCAAATACAAAACTCAGTGATCCTCTTCCTATTCCCATGAAAAGCCAACACATATCAGAATCCCTCTATACTCTTAACATTTCTAAAAGCAGAGTATTAAAACCTAGTTCAGAAGTACATAATTTCATAGTACAGAAAATATATTACCTTTACAAGAAAGAGTTTTATAAGAATTCCTTCAAAAAAGTAAACATTCATGTAAGCCCCCACTCTCTCAATCTCCCAAAATCAACTGCAGTCAAAGACCACAATGGCGACCTGTGCCTTCCAGACCCACGACCATTTCAGAAGAGCACCATCAGAACAGCAAAACTGTCAATCAATCCTTCATCTGTCATAAATATACTTACTTTGTAATTAAAAATACAGGAATCTCACATTTCTCAGTTACAGTTTGTCAGCTTGAATTACATATAAGCATATAAAGCCATATAGGACCCTCTAGCACAGAAAATCCACAAAGCCCTTACTGTCCATTGTAAGCAAAGTCAGATAAACTATTTTCACAACACACAATATACCTGACATTAAAAAAAATTCTAGCTTGGCAACAATTCTGGTAAAAAACAGGAGAAAAGAAAACCAAATTTAGAAGTAGGATATGTAAAACCTGTGTCAAGCAGACCCTTCTAAAGTACATCTCTCCAACGACAAGACTCAATGACCTCACAGAAAGAAGAGTAGAATGGTTCACAGGAATTGTTCAGCACTGCAAGCAATAGCACTCATATGCTCCACCTCATTTTCATGAAATCACAGGTTTTAATAATTCAAATAATTTATCTAAATTTTAAAAAACCCAAGACACTGAATATTAAATGTTCACAGATTAATTTTTAAATTCTGCTCCCAATCCTAACATGTATATTAAAATATACTATTGAGGCACTGCTGAAAAATCCAAGCAGGGTTTGATTGTCTTACACATAACCATAAACATTCAGGAAATGGTTGGTCTATTTTGTGTTCAACATGTCAGTGTTCCCACAAAGGTGAAAAGTCTTAATGATTTGATTTGCTGTACTCTATAAATGTTAGTTTACAGTCAGTATTAACGTACAAAACTAGAACTGCCTCTTTCAGAGCCATACAGTCTTCTTCACATGCACTGTAACCTACAGTCATTCATAATTTCCAACTGTGCTGGAAATTTTCGATTATTCTTTATCTGACTTTTCTATTAAAAATAAACAGGCTGTATTTTCATTTTAAAAAAGCCTACCTTCTCCCACAACTTGAAAAACAAGTATCAAAAAAGAACAAACAGGAAAAATAGAAGAAAGAAACACATTGTGCTAGTTATGAAGCTTTAACACCTGACAGCCATGCACAGTCTGAGGAACATTTAAAAAATTCCTATATACAAGTTCTATGTACACACCAAGATTAAGAGGTTAAGAAAATTAGTGTACCTGTTTTTGCATTCATTTTGACCACTTGGGCACCGAGCTGCAACTCATGCAAACACATTTTCAAATGTATTTTTGTGCAATAATCTTCTCGTCTATATGATCTGGCAACAGAATTAGGTCAACACTTTCACCTACGCGTATTTAAAAGCACACACCTTTTGTTTAAAAGTCAGGCCTTAGTTTCTGGGATAAAACATAGCATATTTAGAAGTTCGAAAGCCAAGCAGGTCTCTCATTTCGTTGCGGAACTTTGACAAGTCCTGCCGCAGCTCATTGAGGTTCTCCACAGTGGCCTGATCCGTGCTCTGCATCTTCTGTCTCATGGAAGTCAGGTAACGGTGGACTAAGCAACACATCACCTTCTGGTAATTCTCATCTCTCTTCTGCTTCAGATTTCTCCATTCCTTTAAACCAACATAACATATTTACTATGGAAATGATTTTTGAGCGCTACAGCCTGTATACAATTCTACAGAGAGGAAACGTGAACAAAGTAATAAAGCTATTTTTTAAATACAGCCTGATGTACACAAATATAAAATGCATATAAATTGTACACAGAATCTAAATTTAATTATAATCTGCTGTACCAGCAAAACTGAAAATTTTTATCTACCTGGCTTGGTAATTGTTCTGTGAGCAATTAGAGTTCCATAACCCTGAATGTCTCTCAGTGCAAATTCCATTAAGTGCTTAAGTTTGTTTATTTAATGCTATTTTTGTCAGCAAGAAGATGCAAAATTAGTATGTAAAATTGCAGGGTACAAAAAATGTTTATAAAATAAACAAACAAAAAATCCCTTCCCTAACAATGAGAGGCTTCAGTGATCGTTTCTGGTTATTTATTCTGACACTTCTGTAATATGTTTAAAACCAATTACCTTCTCCAAAGAATATTCTAACCTCACCATTTTTGAGATTAGCACATACTTCCTTGAGGTTTCTATATGTTTTCACTTAATCAAAGCATTTTTTTTCAGACTGTTTCTGAGGGAATTGGGGGTTGGAGGGAAGTGGGTTGAAATTCCCAAACTAGAAAGTTAATATAACCTTAATTAAGTAGAAATAAGTAACACTTATTTATCTTGGATGTAACACCCATTATTCTGCAGTTCCTATTTATCTTAGCAGCATTCACCTTCATGCTTCATGCAGCAATCTGCATTTTCATTTAGCAAGCAGCACCTCTCCAGCTGCAGAGCCAGAGCTTGCCCAGTCATTCCTCACCTTGAGGCTGTTCTGCCGTTTCACTTTGCCACTTGATGTATGAGAGCAGATCCATTTACTGAGGCTGTTGAAAAGGTAACAAATAGTCTTGGGAGAGGGTATAACGTTAAAAGGTGGAGGGAGCGTGCATTTATCATCAAAGTAGCTAAGCCAAAGCTTGGCACGAGCAAACTTCCACTCCTTATCTTCATGATTCTAAAACATCAGAAACATTAACAGAGAAAAGAAACAGAAATATTATTAGGTTATTTTTTAAGTTTAATTTTCTCGTACCCGAAAATCTCACCATTATTTAATTTTAATTGTATAGCATTTTAATAGATAGATTACAGAGTATTTTAATAGGTTTGCTTGAATATTCTAATATTAAATATTTAAAACAAGTATATCTTTCTTCAATTCCTTATATACTCTATTATAAAATTCAGAAGTTACAACCTCAGATCAAATGCCAAAGCACCACACATATCAAAACCAGCATTTGAACAGCCATCGTATCAAGAAAGTCATCAATCCACAGTGGGCCAAAGACCTGCACATATTCAACATGGAAATTACAATTTCTTTTTTTATCGAAGTAAATAAAAAGTCCTTATTTGAAGGAAAAATATGAGCTCACTGACAGAGCTCATCCATGAGGTCTACGGACGGATGAGTTTACAAATCATAGGAAGAAATTAGTGTAAAATCCAAAGATACAAGTAATTGGTAATTAATCAGACACCACTTACTGCTATCAGCTGAAAACTTTTGTGAAGCATTGCCACAAGGAGTTTAGTTAATACTATCACAACCACTACATTGTAGGTCCCAACAATAACAGCACCCACAAAAGACTGTAATTCTTCACCGTAGCTAAAACGTGTCACAAAGATCGCGACATGAGCCAGGGAGAATATGTACCAGAAGAGAGCAAAACATGTACCAATAAACCTACAGAAACAAAGAAAAAAAATCTGGTTAGGTAAAACTAACACCAGAAGTGTTTAACATAAATTCAGTATCAGTGAAAAAATGCAGTTCTGTTTCATTACTAGGGATTAAGGGCTAAAACAGTACAGTTATTTTAAGATCTCAAACTCACGAATGGAATGTGTCATTGCTCTGTTGTTCACAGAAAATGCCTGCACAGTCCTTTTCTTCATTTACAGTAAATCCTTTATCATAAAGTTGGGTCAATCCAATTGTGAAGGAGAACAAGACAAGAAGAAACATGCCCAGAAATTTTCCAAAATCTTGCAGCATCTGCCCCATTGAAATCTGTGAAATAGATTTATTTCTAATTTTAGTAAAACATGTAGTAATTTTTATTTGTATTGTCTCCTTCAGCCTTTGAGCAACAAAAAATCTATTTACATTTTAAATATTTAGGCTAAATTTTGATAAGCTAAAGAGACGTTAAGGTCAGGAGATAACCTTGTACTGTTTTTCAGAGAAAAATACTAGCTATGAAAAATATGTAATTAATTTTAAGATCGCCTGGAAAATTAGTAATTTAAGTAAACACAAACAATAGTATGTACACCTTGTCACCTATTTGCAATACCAATGGTAATAAGAAACTTATAGGTCAACTGACAAAAGCAGTAAATGAAATGCATTTGAACATAAAGGCCATCATAGAAAGTTAAGAAAACACTTAGAAGAACATGGAATTAATCAAAATATTTGGAATAATTTATCACTAATTAAAAAAAAAAAGTAGTATACAAAAGCCCATCTGCAGAATATAATATTAGCTCACTGTACATTTTATGTACAATTTTAAATAAACACGTATGTAGGCACACAGAAATTGAAAGATAAGCATACAAGGTATGACCATAAATTCGGATCACTAGTTTCCAATTCAAAATATCCTATACAGAACTTTGTAACATTAGAAATACAGCACCTTTAAAAAAACCCAATCATATGCTTGTGATTTTTTCCAGCATAAGAAAGACCTTCATTTGCTTTTGACATAAGCACAAATTTTTACACAGACAGAGCATAAACTGTTTATATAATTAAATTAGTCTTCCTACAAACTTCTTCAGTACAGTATACCACTATAAAGAATGCAAATATATGTAATGTGGGATTGGGTGCATCTAATCTTTACCAACTCATAGTCCAGAACTGTAACACAACTCCCAGATTTTGCAAGTACAGCTTTACTGGGAGATGAATTCCGGCTCCCTCCTTTGCTGCTGGAAACTCACCAAGTTCCTCCTGCAGCACAGCACATTCAGAGTCTGTACAGTTTGTAATGGTCCTGGAGATTCTGCAGCTGTGGGCAGAGATCTGCACCAATTCTGTGCACATTTGGTCAGAGGATCTCTGTACTCCCCATCAAACTGTGTCATCACATCTGACCCTTCAATGAAAAAAACCCAACCCAAATCCCAACTACAAAACATCTTCCCTTTAACACATGGTTCCAGCCAAAAGAGAGACAAAGTAGATGAAACAAGAACACACAAAAAGTGCAAACTGCCCAAAACTATTTTGTTTGGAAGAGAGTGTAATAACCCATCCCAAATGCCAATTGCTTTCTTCATAGATTCATGCTTTCCCTCTCTAAGTATTTACAATTTCTAAGC
The DNA here is from genome assembly GCA_013396995.1 of Dicaeum eximium. NCBI lineage: Eukaryota > Metazoa > Chordata > Aves > Passeriformes > Dicaeidae > Dicaeum > Dicaeum eximium. The sequence goes on along the minus strand of VWZP01005658.1, from coordinate 2,236,186 downwards.
ACTTGAAATCTAATTATCTCATCTAGGGAAGTATTATTCTACCTTCTGTTAATAATAAAATCCACCACACACAGCCAATTTACAAATCTGGATTATAATAGGTTTTATTAGCCAATGAGTCAAGAAACTGAAGGCTTAAAAATAACTCCAAGAGCCAAGAGAACACGGTAGCTGCCTTACCCCACCCCCCACTGTTGGGTTTCCATGCCATATTTGATTACCACCATCTGAACTTTGTGACCTACTTTCAGAAAATACTGTAAGAGTTGTTGCACCAGCCCTACTGGCCAGCACTAATAATGTAAGCTCCTGTGTGCCTCTGAATGGGGTGACTGTTGACTGTTTTTATTTACTTGGAAAATTTCATAACACAGCCTCCTAATAAAAAACTTGTGAAAGATCTAGTACATAAATAAATATGCACATTAAACAGTGAATCTCTTTAAAATGCGGAGAGACTTCAGTGTTTAATCAGTTTCTACAACCCTAATGCTTAATGCAACATCAAGACTTTAGTATTTTTTTCAAAGTGTGCAAGTACATTTCCATTTAAAATGTGTAACAGAAAATTAGATAATTAAAACGTGGGAGGTTTTACTGTCATCATTACTGGAAGGCTCCAACAAATACCAAGTAAGAAGGAACCTGTTCTCCCTTCGTATAACTGCCAATAAATAAGTATTTCAATATTCTAGACAGATTTATATTTTTCAAACAATAGCAATTTGCACAACTCAAGGTGCAACTTCAATGAGATCACAGACATAAACAGAAAGGCTTTTGATTACTCTTCATTGCTACACACTTATTCATCTATCTCTTTAGAGATAAGAAGATAAGGCAATTATTTGCATAAAACTTTACAGGAAGAACCTGATCCTTATACTTTCCAAATTGTGAAAACTTTGGTGGTATGTTAAGCTTAAAACAGATGAAAACAAAGAGACAGTATAGGTACAGCTATCATGGAAAAATACCCTAACAACTACTCAAGGTCTTTCACTTTTTTCTTACCTTTTCCCACCTGCATCAGTATGTTTTACACAAGAGATTAATTTTAAAAAATCAAACTTCAATGCAGTATCACTTCTTTCTACTTTTCACTTCCTTACTTTAACATTTTTTCCTATTTTCAATAAGACTCTTGATAGCAAATTAGGTTTAATATTTTTTCAAACAGTAATGATATTCACCTGGAGTGGTCCCAGAATGGAGCTGGTTGTGTACATGAAGAACAGACGCAGGTAACTAAGAACATTGGCAAAGGCAAAAAGACCTTCTGCCACTAGGGTAGGATGGAAGGCATCCCAGTCCTTCCTTTCAGCATAATCATGAAACTGCAAAATAAAAAAGGACAAGTACATTATAAACACAAAAATATACCCATACACCTCTCTCTACTTCTACTTCCAAAACAGGCAAGAGCATAAAAGAAATTAACATATATCACTCATAGGTGTTGTACCTCTTTCAGACAAAGGTGTTTCAAAAGCCATTCCAGAGGGAGCCAGAAATCAGAGAATTTACTTCAACACCTAACTCTGCCACTCACTTGTTCAAACCATTTATTCCTCTGTTCTGCCTTCACTTCTACTCTGTTTTGCACTGTCTACTGAAACAGGGACTTGGGCACTTTATTATATAAACATGTGCAATGCCTTGTATAATAGGCCTCAGTCAAAAATAATACTGAGATGCTACAAAGAAAACCAATGTATGCAATGTATGTATACATGCAATTACAGTGTGGTGACAGCTGATCTTAACCAATTTTGGAAAGACTTATGACTTGGGGTTCCTTCAACAGCCTTTAAGAATGGGTACAAAGAATGGGAGTCTCAAGTAAACTGTTGCTTGACATATTATCCACTAAGTACTACTACTCAACTTACTCAGGGAATATCCAGAGATTCCTAATGTTTGGTTTGGCTGAGAACATTCAGCATTTATATTACCAGCTTCTGCTGTCTCAAAATAGACATTCAGAAACCAAGAAACTCTGAGCTGCTTTATAATGACACCCCCAAGTCTGCTGCACAAAGATGGCAAGTAAAGGGGTATTTTGTTACACACACTTCAATTGCACGTGTACAAATCCTTCTGCTACAGAAACTCTTCCTTTATTTCTTACAGCTTCAGGGCTTACAATGGACCTAAGATGCAAACTGAGCATTTTTATTTGGTTTTCTATATGATTTACAAACAATAAAAATAAATTTGGCCATATAAAAGGGGCAAACCCCCCACTATATGCCTATTGTATAAGACAGGAGTCCTGCATCTTCAAAAAGGTTACAATTTAAATTGGCAACAATGGGTCTTAGCAAAGGAACTACTACTACTACTACTAGAGACATGCTGGTTGCAAAGCAAACGGCTGGGAAAGCAGCCCAATGTGGCATTCTCCCTCTAGTTGTTTTCCAAGAAATGGAGTCTTCCTTTCCAAATTATTACCAGCCTCTGAATCAATGCTAGGATAGGGAAATGAGCCAAACACCAAGTTGGGGAGAACTGAACCAGTTTATTTCACTCCCAGCTGCCAGACAGCTGTCAACTTGCAGTTTTCAAGACACAATAATGGTGCTACTGCACTGGCTTGCATTTTGCTGTAATATTCACATTCAATTGGTCTGGCAGTTTGCCATGTGCTGTGTGGTTAAAAACACATGCAACAGAATGGCAATGATAATTTTCAAAACTCGTATTTTCAATCAAATCCAGATGGCTTTTCATAGAGACGAGACAAGGCTCGTCGATGGTCTCAGGGCTTTTATTCTTACTACCAAAGAAAACCCCAACCAAAAAAGCACCACCAAGCAAAAAACCAACTAAAAATCCACCACTTATTACATTCAAGTATATGTAATCAAAAGCTAAATAAAACTTTCTGTAACAAAAATGCACAAGGCAATCCAAACACAGAGAATACTATTAGCTTCCTGCATAGTACTGAATGGAGTCAGGCAAGCTCAAATGCCCAATCTGATGAGATGCATTTTCCTAAACAAAAATCAAGCCACCTGGAGGACCAGACAGCTCTTACAAGGAAGACAGTAGCTCTTTTTGGGATTTCCAAGTACTTGGACATGTCTTTTTTTTTTTCATAACTCCCATTTGCCCAAGTAACAGTGCTTTGAAGACCAAGGTGCAACAAGACCCAAGGTCTGGACAACTCCATGGCCCAAACCACACAGAGCATTTCAGCCCAAAGCCCACACTGCACCACATAATCACAGGCTATTACTGATGTTGTACACTGAACCACACCACCCTACTTCTAACACACCATGTGTAACACATCTTCAGGTACTTTGCACAATGCACTAAAACCGCAATTGCTCAGTCAGCCCCAGAGGAGCTTTGATCTATGAAGATTCGTGCTCACCTTGTTATGGGCAACGACTTTGAGGGCAAAAGTTGCCAAATACAGGGAATTCATGACAAAACTGAGCTGATTGCGGGACTCTTCTAAAAAATCTTCTAAACCATCATACCAGAGCCTTTTAACATCTGACCACACCATTCCTGCAGGAAAAAAGTAAAACCCAGGGAAGTGAAACCATTGCACTGAATGGGAATTACTTTACATATGATCACCATGTATTTTACATTTAATTTATTACAGAATCAGTAAAAGAAAATAATTTTTAAATCCTACTTGAAATCTACATTAGAATATTACATGCACAAAAAACATATTTCTATACCCTTTAATTAAAATTACCAAGACCACCTAATGACACACTTTGTCTACAGCAGATTTGATGGAACAAAAGAATTTATAAAATTATAATATTTCATTTCAAAGCAAAGGAAGAATCTGACTTGTACTCAAAATTTGAAGTTTTCAAGTTTCTTTTAAGACCTGCCTGTGTTTGTGTGGGGGATACATATTTCCAAAATCTGCAGGAAGTGCTCAACAGTTTTAATACAGTTCAATTGTGAAAGGAATCACCATGACACAAAAATCCTCTCACCCTAAAATATCAAATAAATAACCCTCAGAATTACTTAGATAAAAACTGTGTTGTTTTTGATCATATCACTGCTTTTTACAAGTCCAGTGAAACAAAGGATACATATCTAATTACCTTACAGTAAGAAAGGTAAATTTTAATGTAAAAACAATTGCATGCCAGACAATCAAAAACAAGGTAAAAATTATGAACTTTCAACCAAATGCTCTTGTGAATTCAACAAAAATTATACCTGTGCTCCCTCTGCTGCATCAACCAGAAGTGACATGCAGCCTTTCTGGTACAGTTATAATAATTGGTGACAGTGACATACAGAAACAGAAAACCATAATATGGGAAAATAATATTTGTTTTTGTGTTTTGAAACAAGCATGAGGTAAATGCACACCCCCAATCTCTTAGTAAGATGGAGCATAAACATACATAACATATACTTCTATCTTTAAACCATGTACCAACTGTGCAGCAAGTCCGAATTTTATTATTAACTACTTTTCCAATCAAGCATTACAGAACTGGTCATGAAAGACTGAGTTATTATTGCTGATGTGCCACTAAACCGGCATTTTTTTATATATATTCAGCAACTGTCATCCAATCCACTCAAATCATACCTACCAATAAGCCATATTATCAGAAGATAGTCTATTCTCTCAAGGGCTGGTCCCATTGTATTCTTCTTATTCTCATTGTAGACAAGGGAGTACAAATTAAGTAATAACAGAAATGTGAAATATGAAGCTCCATGAATAATAAACTTCATAAAAGGAGTGTGAATTATTCGACCTACTCGAGATTTAGGAGCTAACAAGTAACACAGGGACAGAACTGGCCAGAAAATGCCAACCATCAGAACAGTCAGGATCTTCTTGCAGGTGTGCTTGCGCCGATAGCCGGCCATCTGCCCAAACCACACCGTGTTGAGAAACTGCTGGCAGTTGGACTGGGCAACAAACTGGGGGGAAGGAGGGAGAGAAACAAACAAGGAATCACTCTCAGGTTTCTTCACACACATTACTAAGTTGCATCATTTAAATTAATTTTCTAACTCTATATACACCGCACAAAAAAGTCGTTATTTTCCAAGCCCTGCAGTACAAGCAAGCTATGCTCAAACCCAGAGGAACACCAAAATATCTCAGTGTGCTTGATGAATGCAGGCCAGGAGTGTGTAATGCTGGTTGTAGGGCATTCCAGAACTACAGCTTATGACTTTTAAATGCTATGTATTCCAACAGTTTCACAGTTTAAGCCTAGACATGTAGAACAGAGAGAATTATATAATTCCTTTTGCAAATGCTAACTAAAAATGGATTTTGCATGAAAAGGAAACATCCACTCTGTCCTTGGTCTTGTACTAGAATCCCACAAATACCCATTTGTGTTCCAGCACAGAAGACTATAGCTATAATTTATGAAGGGACAAAAATGACAATAAGCTACTGCATGGAGGAAGTTGCATATTGATGGCATAAAAAGTGCTGCTATTCTGGAACAGAGGGGCTATTCAGTTATACCAGCACAGGTCCAACCTCATTACTGAACAGCAGAGGCAAGGCCGAGACAAAGCTGAACAGTTAATGACCAGTGAGAAGATGATAAATCATGTTTGGCACCGAAGGATCTATGCCTCTCTAGGCAAGGATTTAATGAGGAACTGAATAAATAATTACCACTACCAGAGCTGTTCATAAAAAAGCAGTAGCCTATATTCCGATACAGAAAATACTACATTCATCTCCACAGTAAACACTGAAGAATCCCTCAGTATATTGCAGCATCCCTGTTTCACATACTGATACCTGTGTATTACCATCTCTTCTATAATTCCTCCAAATTTATTTGGAGTACAAAGTAACAAAGATTAATTTGGACAAAGTAAGTAATTACTAGCAAAATACAATATGGAAAGTCTATCAAGTTACTGCAAAGACAAACCTCTTTTTGATTATACTTGATTGCAAGTTTTAAGCGGCTTAAGTTCATCCTCTCTTCCAACAACCCTCGCTTATCTACATGTTCATCACTGGAGGTGTGATTCAGAATCACTTCCAGCTCCCGGGAATTCCGTGCTTGTGCAAGTAAATCTTTAGCAAAGGTTTTGCACTGTTGAGCGAGCTCCTCATAATCATTTCTGAAACACACAGAAGCAATATGTGCTATTACACTGGTCCTGTATTTTCCATTAAATCACAAACTAGCCATCTTTGGCTGGGATTGTATGTTATGTTAAGACAAATTAAAAGAAACTACCCCAGAAGTCCCATGTCAAGGTCCAAGCATTCCTAAGACAACTCTGAGTAGTTTTCACCATGTAACATGGTGAAACAGTGACAATTCCATTTCTGTTTAGTTTGCAAGATCACTAAAGAAAATCTGGCAAACAGACTTTCAGTACACGAATTCTTATGTCAGGAGTTCCATGCACAGAGTTAAAAGTTAGAGTTATTCCCAGGACATGAGAAAGTGTAGTTCTCATAAAATATGGCACTGGTAAGTAACCACTTGGACTTTCCAATTGGACAGGAATTTTTGGGGGATTTTGCTTTATTCCTGTCCTCTGAAAACTGAAGTCTATTCACTAAATATTATGTATAATGTATTAAACATATGAAAAGAAACCACATGATTTCCTTGTCTCACCCTGCACACAGTCCATTTTAATGCCAAGTTGTACCACAAAAATGCAACAATTGAACTCTTATTAAGAAAGATAGGCAGCTAAAATGCAGAAAATTCACGTTTTTAGAAAATTCACATATTTAGGAAAGTAGAATTTTACCTTATATAAACTTGCTTTCACATTCTTGGAAAGCTTTTGTGCTGGTAAGTTACAAAATCGTAAAAATCTGTGTTGTTTAAACATGAAATTACACTGAGCATTTGTTCATCATATAGAGCATTTTCAGCATGAAGTCTGCATATTTAAATATATACACATATGTGCTCTTAAAAGTCTTATAATGAGCAAAATTAAGAAACAATACCCAAAACAACTCCCAACATGAGTCAGGTCAGTATAAACAAGGTACTGCATATTTCTACCCTGATACAGAAAAAAAGTGCAGAGTACTAATGAGATATTGATATGATTAATAGGTGTTATGATTTCCAAGTAAGTCAGCATTTAGCCTAATTTCTGTTTATTTCTACACCTGTAATTTCATAAAAATATTAAAGCTGATTTGTGTTTTTAATTCCTACCTGAACTCAACCTCAACAAGGCTTAATTCTTTCAAGTCTGCACTAAGTTCAAAAGCTCTTAGGATTGGATCCTCCTCTGTCAACATTATTAAGGCAGGACTGGCCAAACACCGATAAATGTCAAGACGAAACCTGTGGCAAAAGAACAGCAAACAAAACTAAGATGTTTTATTTCATTAGCAGCTTCAAACCAGAACTTGTTCCAAAGGTTTGCCTAAAATGGCCAGCTGAAAGACAAAAACAATTTAGTTTGTTAAAATCAGGTGCTACAAGCATTAACTGCAGTATGTCCTGAAAGACACACGATGTATTTAGAACCCCTAATTATCCAAAATCGGCCAAACTGGCTCCCTCTTCTCTTCCTCACTACTTCCACTGTTATCAGTACATCAGCAGGAGTTCTAGATTAAATTAAGAGCTGCTATCTCAAATATTTCTATTGTTTGTCTGCTTTGGATACCCTGACATCTTTTCTCATACTGAAGTTAATGATATAGGGAATAAGATGGATACGAGAATGTGGCCTGTGGTAGCTCAATACCAAAAACTCAAGTCCTCTCACTTCTCTTATTTTTTAGTATTTTGGATACAGACTGAAGCAATTTTACAATAATTATCGTGTATTGTAGTTGCAGTACACTTATGATCTTTGAACTCTGTGATTTCTCATCCAAATTCTCTCATATTAAATTTTATTCAACCCTCAAATATGTTCTCAAGTTAACCACACAAAATATTTACCAGATTGCTACATTCCTCTCCTCATTTGAATCTTTATTAAAAAGCTTTCTACTTTCAAAAATACTGAAGAAGAAAAAAAAGAAAAAAAAGAAAAAAATTGTCTTTAGTTTGCATTCATCAATCCATGCCACATAAACACTTTTAGAAATAGGATTCAAAATTATTCACTTCCTCATTCTGGCTCACAAACCCCCAGGTATTAACTAACTTGAGAAAAATTTTATTTGCACAGTTCCTATGGTCCCAAGCCAAAGCTAGCTAGAATATTTGAGACACACCTGGTAGAAAGGAAAGGCACAGAGTGACTCTGCACAGTGACTAAAAGTATAAAACCAAAATGGAAAAAAGCCACTGCCTCCCACCAGCCTTTTCAGGCACAACCCATGCCCAAGAACTACCATCTCTCACAATAAGAGAGATGGAAGGAATCCACTCATAAACTTCACCTTAAAAAGAAAAAGGAAACATAATGAATCTGACTCAGGCAATTCCAGAGAATTAAGATTTTTTTTTATTATGGTTTATGACTGCTAACTCTTACCTGGAATGTCGCAGACTATCCTTTTTGTTCTTGGCAGTGCACAGTGTGCACTCACAGCCCACAGCATGAGGTTTGGGTAATGATATGTCTTGCTTCAACAGCATGGTGAGAATTTCATAGTTGTTACGATGAGCAGCTAAAATTACTGGTGCCACATCCATGGTTGTTGAGTACTCTGGGTTCTGAATGCGTTCCATTAATTTCTGGAATAAAATGTAGGAAGTATCTAAATTTATTACCTATAGTCCTACTACATGTAAGGGGGTTTTTGACTGTTCAGCCAAGAATTTCTCCCTCAAAATACTTTCCAATGTTTCATAAAATGAACAGCAAGAAAAATATGTAACAACATTCAAACGCCTGTCAGATAAATACTAAAAAAGAACACCAGATCCAGATTATTTTCTGGTTAATTTTCATTAAAATATTACCTACTTTTCCAATACACACGGGATATTAGAAACTGTTATTTTGCTATAGTTTGTGAAAAAATTATTGTATTTATTATTGAAGTGCAGAAAAAAATATCCTGAATAAGCCATACTCTGTTACACAACCCCTTATTCCTTCCCTGCCTCCACCTCCACTTTGTGCTTTCAGAAGTTTTTTGGTACTAAAGCATTGACAAGGTAAGCTTCAATTGCTTAATTTCAAGGTGAAGGTCTGATGTTTATAGACTTGCTCTGAAAATCTGTGAAGCTTCAATACATGAATAAACACTTTCATAAGTCATGGTTGCTAACTACCTTGCAAACAGACTACTAGAAAAGATTTATAACCACTAGGTTTGTTCTCTTCTGAATTAGGCATGTGTTTGGCAGATATAAAGCCACTGGATTCCTTAGGTGATAAAGCAAAATAACATATTTCATCTTTCAAGACAAAAGAGATTACAAAAATAATCCCTGGTGCCCAGAAGCAATAGCCTTCACAGCTCTAACCAAAAGTCAAGGAGTAACAACACTTAACCACAATGGTTGGTCTGGAGGATCGTTTTGGTCGGTGATTAAGTAGAATGTCAACAGCTCCCACCACTTCTGAGTCAATAGCCACCAAAAGTGCATCTGAGGACTAAGTAAGGAAAACAAATTATATGTGAAAACAGCAGTAACTTAAACAGCACATAATATCATAGAAAATGCTACTTATACATTTGCCATGCCAATAAAATCCCACTAGAAAAGTCAACTTTTCTAGTGAGAAGAAACCACTTTGACAATTACTTTTTCCAATTTACTGCAAAAATAATTGAACTGCCTAAAAAGCAGATGGCATTTATGTCCAAATTCTGACAGATTAACAAAGAAGATATATGACTACACTGAACATTTTTAATAATGTGTGTTGGATACCTGGCAGCCATAATCCAAAAGCAGCTGTAGTATGTCCAAATTTTCATTTTCGATGGTTATAGTAACAGCATTTCGTCCAAGCACATCCACACAATTTATGTTCATTTGACCTGAGCTGTTTTCCTCCAAGAGTTTCTTAACCATGTAATAGTCACCTGCAGAAATAAGGCAGGGATATCACTTCATATTATAAAGCAATAAAAGCACGTGATCATTTTAACTACCAGCTACCACCGAACAAGACGCTATTTTATAGCTGACAACAGTAACTGAGTGTATCAGACAAGTAAAAAGTCAAGATAGGTAAGCATTCTTCATCAGGGAGAAAACTAAAGATATTTCAGGAGATCTCTCTTCAGGAAAGCACTGGACATGTACTTAGATCCACCCCTTTAGTTTCAGTCCTAAAAACAAACACACACAAAAGCACGGGTGCCTTTCAAAACCGTCTCTAGGGTAACAAATTACTTTGCAACACAGAAGACCATGACCAAGACAGATCTCAGTGTAGAGTATACTTCTACAGAAGTGTATGTAGAATACAGTAAAATACATACCAAGATTACTGAACCAGCTGTTATATAGACAACTGGGTTTTGTTACTGTTTTGTTATGCAGCCTTTTAGCTCTCTGAACCTCTGTTTGTAGTTAAAGATAGAAAGCCATGGCTTCCTCTGATGCTCAGGACAGACTGCACGGGCTGTGCAGATGCACCACCGAGAGTCCCAGAGCAAAACTGCTAAGGCTGCAGGAACAGCCCTGCGGTTGTGAGCTAAGCTCAGCTGGGGGCGGGCCCGCAGCTCTGCGCACAACACCGCCGCTCCTGCAGCCGCGCTTCTTTCCCAAGCGCGCAGAGCCGCGCAGCGCATCATTAAAGCATACCTTGGAGTACAACGTTTCAGGAATTTTATCATCAGTTTGATTTAAGGCCACGTTTCGACTCAAAGGTAACTAAATATAGGCTTAAAGCAAGCAGCATATTTTAGAACGACAAATCTCGTCCCATCCGCCAGCAATGGTGCAAATCGCAGGGTACTGGTCTCGCTTATACTGGGGATGTCTAGATAAGCCTCAATTTTACAGCAGCTCCCTGCTCAGAGACTCCTTTAACAGCGAACGCCTCCCAGATTGCTCCGACACAAACCAAAGTCTCTTCCTTCCCGCTCAGGGGCCAGCGGGAGGCGGCGGGCCGGGCCGGGCCCCGCGGTGCCCCACGGCGGGACCCGCACCGGGCGAGGGGAGGGCAGCACAGGGCTGACACCGCCGCGGCTCGGGCCTCGGGGCGAGCGGCCGACACCTCCAGGGGGGCCGGGCCGGGTACCTTTGTCGCAGGCCAGCAGGAACAGCTTCTCGTCCAGCGTGGTCTCCTCCTTCACCTGCCGCACATCCTTCAGCGCCAGCAGCTTGTTGGGCGAGGCCGAGGCGGACGGGTCCGCGCTCTGATACAGGGCGGCCATGGCTCCACCAGGCCCATGCGGACCCAGGCCGGGCGGTGTCGCGGCGCCGCCGCTGCCCNGCGGGCGGGCGGAGCGCGGGGGCCGCGGGCCGAAGGCGCCGCCGCCGCTGCGAGCGTGGACGGCCTGCGCTGCAGCAGCTCCGGGGCGGTCCCAGCGCTGAGTTTGCCCTTAAATCTGTTTTCTCCAGGCCGCTACAGTAAGTACGGCCCTGTTCATCACAGCATCAGAGGGTTGCCCATGAAAACCCATGAAAATTTCCTCAAAGCAACTTTTAAATAATTCTGGGCACTTAAAGCAATAGTTTATAAAACAGGAACTACTGGCCTTTATGGAGAAAGGTACTAAGTGTCTGGCACGTAAATACAGTATTTCAGGATTCTATAATTTAATAAGAGATCATTTATTCTTACAGTCTAGAGACTAAGCCTCCATTTAGCCTCTCCTGAGTGAGGACTTGGACTGAGCTGTCGCCAGAACTCAAGTTCTGTACAAGGCTCTGTCACCATCTTGGACTGGGAACAGAAACCAAGCAAATCAAGTCTTTTCCCAACAATGGACACCAGTAAATAGGCAGAGGCTAATGGCTCCAAATACAAGCACTTAATTCCCTCCAGTCTCTGCTATCCCGTTATATAATGGAAACTGGATGTATGCATCCCTTACTATTGCTATACTGTGTGCAAGGTAGTGAGGATGTCAAACAGTCCAACTGCTTGCTCATCAGGATTCTCAGGTTCTGCCACACTTAGGACTGGCTTCAGGACCTGAGAGAAAGTAGAAGCTTCATACTTTAAAAAAATAATCTCTTTAATTTTGATTTTGTTTTCTTATTGTTTGGCTTTTGGTAACAAGTTTATTGAATGTCCAGCTCCAGCTTGATAAGTGAAAATTTACAGCTGATAAAAAATGAGTACAAAAAATTATTTTAAAATTACTAAGAAAAAATTAGGGATTTCATGCACCCATGCACCGGTCTTTCTACACAAAACCTCTGCACACATGATACACACTTTAGAAAAATCAAAGGAATGATATAAAAGGAAATGCAATACAGTAATGAGAAATTCCATAGTGGACTAGCCAGCTCTTTATTGTTTTCTTAATACAATATTTTATGAAAAGGTTAAAAAAACCTCAACCAACAGCTGTTTAGTCCAACCACGAAACTTAGCACATAGGCAGACCTAATAATGACAGGACATTTCTGCTTTCTATTGCTGGTTTTTTCATACATCATGGTTTGTAAAAGTTTCTGCTAAGTAACAGAACTAAACTACTACATATATTTAAAGACGATTGCCACAAACAGTTTCATCAGTTTAATCAGTATTCATTAGTTACCAGACATTATCACAGGCCTTTACTTGCTCTGAAGTCAATGACAAGACTCTCATTGGCTCCAACAAGAGTTAAGCTCTCCAAGAATAAGGCAAGGATGATAATTTCTGTGCAGTTTGGAGTCCAATCCAACGGGATTGGAATGCACCTTGAGACTTGTATGACTACATATAAGTAACACCCACAAAAATCAAACAGTGTTTCATTATTGGTCCTGAAACAACATATGTAAAACAATGCAGGTTCTTACAGTGCTATGGAAACTAATACAAATGAAGCTTGATTCATATGGGTTTTTCCAAGCAATACAAATCTATGTTAATTTGTTAATGAACATGTTCTGAAAATTGTATTAGCCATAAATAATTCATGTATTATGAAACTGAAGAAAATTAACTAATATAAACTCATTATTAAAAGATAATTGATGAGTATATTTGTGCATACAATTTTTCTCATCTTTATACTAAGTTTCAGAACTCTGTAAACTGCGAGGCATTCATTGTGCTTAACATGGCAGAGTGTTACATTACATGTCTGCATTATTTTATTCTGTTCAGTCCTCTTCCCATCAAACAGGCAAACACTGTCATCACCATTTTTGGCTTCACTTCAACCAGATCATCTGGGAGAGCATAAATACGAGCACCGATTTTTCGAGCAACTGAAATGGCATACCTTGGAAAACAAGAGAAAATAAATACTGTTATTTGTCTGGCATCTACTAATATGTCAAAATTCACAACAACAAAACCAGCTTTCAATAGCAAGATATGCCTATTTAACAGTACTTAGGCTTTTCTACTAGAAAATGGACATTATTATGAAGAAAGCATGTACTGGCAATTGTACTGGCAGATGTTTTGCTACTGGTTATCAAAGCACTTCTTTTGGTCAAAACCAGTATGAGGTATGGCAGACTATTATGAAACCAATTACAGTGCAGTGGTGGTAGTTCATACCAGCTGTGAATTTAAGTTCCTATTTTAGATACACTACAAAAATAAATATTAGAATTTATATTCTATTTTGAACAATCAATTAATATTAGTGCTATCTTTCTCTTAACAAATCAGTAAATCATGCATTACACTGAATTCATGCATTTCCTGCATGTCAGGAAAATAGGAAGCATTCATTTAAAACTTACTTGGCATTATTCAATTTGTCTTGGTAAGAAAGGTCTTCTCTTTTGACCATTTCTGGACGAACTGCTTTTGGTGCAATGGCATCTATTAAATCTAGGACAGGTAAACTACTGCTAATTGATCTGTCCTAAAAGGAAAAGACTCAAGATTAGTTTAAGGAATCTGCTTTGATTATTCCATCTTCAAAATGCAAAAAACCCTACAGCACCTCTTGCATGCATACTGAAAAGACAGAAGCCTGTTTCCTTACTTCATAGTGTGAAGGCTTTCCTCACCCTTTATGAATTCTAATGTTCTTTTCTGCAATCAGGATTATAATGTTCACTGTGCTGTTCAAATGGTTTAAATTTATTTCATCAGACTTCCCTCCTTAAGCCCGAAGGAAGGAAGGGAATTTTGATTCCTTCAAGAAGTTCAAGGACCAGACTTTCAAGACAACAAAAAGATCCTTACAGGCGCCCATACATATATTTTCCTTGGTTTCTTGCCATGGAACTATTTTCTTCAGTAGTTCATGGCTCACTCTTTTTGGAATATTTCAACTCAGATAGTACTCTGAGCATGAGCAATCTGTATTTCACATTTAAAACACAGAGATTCTCCAAAGAACAAGTCCTGCTGCTGCAATCACTCCATCCCAACTCCAGGCAGAGAAGGAGCTGCTGGTGCCAAAGCAAGCCCAGCACTGCCAGTGAGGCTGGCTCAGGCCCTGCAGTGGCTGAGCACGAGCCACGGGCACAGCTGCCTTTGCACCAGGTCAGAACTATGACTGCCAATTCATAGTCCCACAGAGCCATCATACTAATTATACATCTAAAAATACATAATTCTGCTTCAAGCCATTAAATGCTTGGACTATATCCCCAAGACCATAAGATACTTATCATTTTTACTGTTTGAACTAATGGCAATACAATAGAAATTGGCTTTCATAGTCCACAGTGAAATATAAGGCACTTCTGCATTCTCTACCATCTGCTTGCCATAGTAATCCCAAAACCCAAACAGTGAAAGGCAATGTTTATGTGAATGTTGTAAAAAATAAGTAGTAAAAAAATGAATACTGAGTAGTGTCACTTTACATCTGTACCTCCTTATCTTTATTGGTCAACCATCAGTTGAATTATCTTAAACACACCATTTGAATGACCTTAAAAACACGACTGATGGCCTCCCAAAAACACAGGCATACCACAGGCAAGATTTTGAGAGATACTTGTCATACTTTCAACTTGTTTAGTACCACCATTATAACAATTTATGTAGAAATAGGAGAAGCACCAACATCTCATAAGAAAATGAAGGCCCAAGTTACCTTCTAAAGTGAAAATGAAGTATTTCTACTTAATTTTTTTGATTAATGACGCTTACCTAAATAAAGTTCATAACACAGTGAACTCTCAAATATTTAACTTGCTAGGTTCTCCTGTTTTGAATCACAAACATAACTGCTTCAGGTTATAAAATGAACCTGTCCAAGAATGTTACATTTGTGTGCAATTATTAATCAGCCATTTCTAGAGCAAAAGGTTCAGAATAACACACCTGACACACATATGGCTTCTTTCATTTTGAAGACTTAAATCCTGTGGAAGGAAAGCTTCCTTTATCAGTGTGTTCTCACTTGCTGATGGGAACAGGTGCTGTTTTCCCTGGCCTGGTGCACATCAGCAGTGCCAAGGATGACACAAGGTGTCGCTGGCTACCGCGGGCTCCTCTCCCAGCTCAGTCACATGTGAGCACATCCTATTAACCAGCTCCTGCGAGAAGTGCCCATCTGCCCTGGTATTTCCAAAATTGTTTTTCTTGCTTGTACAAGCACGAGAGTGCCAGTATCAAAATACTTGGAAAATATACCACATGCCAGGCCCAAAGACTGGTAACTTCAGACAGAAGCACCTTTGAAAGTTTAAAGTTATTCTTCTTTTCTTTGTTTTTGCGCCTTTCTTTTTGTATCTTACTGCAGCTACTATAATTTCTTTTATTTGTCAATAGATTTGTAAAATACTTTTGAAGATTCACAGACTCTCAGAAATATTTCCTTAAGCAATTTTGCTAGCTGATGGCAGAGCCGCTGTTAAAGCCAAATCATTAACAATCAGGTTAAAAATCCCAGGTCTTATATGTGGAAAGAAAAGTAAATAAAATTGATTACCTTGAAACTTGTAATTGAAGTTTTCTTATTTGCTTTTGCAAGTGTCTGATTCACCCACTTAATAATAATTTCATCATTTACTTTTTCGCCCTCTCCAAGGTCAGATAGGACATTCAAAGTATACCTTCAATAAAGACAACAAGAGCCCAAGTTAAAATGAATGGCAGAACTCAACTTTTCTTACAAAGCTATAAACAAAGGTAAAATATTACTTCATCACAGTAACAATGCCAAGTAGTCTTCTTCGTAAGGTACCCTTACCTAACAAACTATAGAGTACTTGAAATCACTTTTTCAGTGGTTACTGATTAAAAGAATAAAATAACATGCCAAATCTCATAATATTCACTGTAACATCTTCATGCATTTGTTTTATTCATCACATCATAATTAATTTTACTATCTAAGTTTAAATGGCTCCCTACCATCCTAGTAGGAAAAAAAAACTGAATCACAGCAGTCTGAGAACAAAAACCACTAAGTGTTTTGGGATAGGTCTAAGAAAAGTAATTTCAGGAAAACAGTTGCAATGAAACACTCCTTAACGAGTGTCATTTTTTTCCTACTCAATACAGTAGCAAGATTTTGATGATACTTATGTAACTATAGCTGTGATGGCCTACAATTTGTTACCCTTTTAATTTCTATAGTATATGTACCACCACTTCCTTGGGTTTTACAGATATTTAAATTACTTTCTACTTTCAGAAAGATTCATGGAATCAACATGAAATAAGGTCCTTTTACTTGCTGCAGGATTTATAATTTTAGTCACAGTTTCTAGTTTACAAGGTTTTAATTGTCACTGTAAATTGTGGTTTCAATCACTGCACAGTATGTAAAATTACAAAACACATCTACAATTTCATCTTTGAGAACAGGGATATTTAGAGATTATTCTCTACAATACCAGTTGGGTGACCTGAACACAACCCTTAATTTGCCTTGATTTACAGACACACATGCACAGACACACATATACACATGTCATACACTGTGCCTAACTTACCTTCTCATCAGCTGCCATACCAAAGCCAAAGTCAGAGTTGGATTACCCTCATTTAGATCGTGTCCAGCAATACCAACCAGTGAGAATTTGGCTTTTGTCTTCCCCAGTTCTACTGCATAATTGCAATTTTCAATCTAAAAAGAAATTTTGTGTGCAAATAAAGAAAATACTTTAATATTTCTGCAATAAAGACCTATAATCTATGTGTATTTCAAATTACTTTGGCTTACTGTTACCTACAGTGAGATCTGAAGCTAGAAAAGATTTCCAGTCTAGCTACACTGTGATTAAAATAACACAGTTTTTACCATAAATGCAATTATGCAATATTCCAATGATAATTTTTTCCACATTTGAGAAAACCAAGTTTCCACTAAGGCAGCGAATAAAACATATTTATATCAAAACTGTACTTTGAAAGATATTGGAAAGTGTTCTTCTTAAACAGGCAGTAATTTTTATCCTCTACCTTTCAGGCTTCACAACAATCACAAAACTAAGTGAAAGCTTGGATTCTGCAAGTCTTGCCCAAATCCTCTGGGCAGCATATAAAAGTGCTCTGGGAGGATATGCCTCACAGTATAGGTGCATCCAGCAACAACAGCCATTTCAGGCCTGAAGCTTTCACTTACAGATTCAAATCAGCCCAGAAATTAATTATTGCCAAAAGATGTCCACATTTAGAAACTAAGTTGATATGTGCTATAACTGCTATTTATTCATTGGGATAATACCTGAAAAAGAGATTTTCCTTTTTCTTTCTCCTAGGACTGTCTCAGTAGCACAGAAATCTCAACACCACAGACTGCCACCAGCACAAGGGGAGCCAGTTAAGCTGGGCTGGCCCCCAGAGCCTCCACCCACCTTTTTCATGTTGCCACCGAGTAAGGAGTACGGAGGTTTGTTGACATGGCTCCAGTCAACCGGGACACGTGTCATGTCGTACAGTTGGAAGATGATTAAAGCATCAGAAAGGTCACTAAACCAAGAGCAAATCAATGTTTTTAAGCACAAAAGCACAGATTGACAATGAAAGTAAGTACTTGAGGCTTCTCACATTGTAATTAAGTTGCTGAAAAATTCTAGACACTTAAATAAAAACTGGTGCCTATATTCTAGTGGCACCATTCTAATTCTCTATTCGGTAATACTGGTGCCTGTAAAGAAACTGGCCTATATTCTATTGCTTGATTCCTGCAATTAAATACACCCAAATCTGCATTTAATTTCATTATTTTCACAAATCTTAGTGAAGCAAGCTCAGTCACTGGCTTCAATTGAATAATTACTTTCATAAAGCAGGCATAGACAAAATAGCTGCTAAGAGTTTCAATGTATTGATCTAGTTTTAGTTCTCTAAGGACTTTTCCAAATGTTAAATACTCATGCTTTATCTGCAGATGCCTAGAGATGTATTTTGCTAAAGAATAATCAAAACCAATAAACTTCTCTTGCAAAAGACGACAGCAGGAAAAGTATTATTTTCCCATTATACATTGCATTACTGATAATCCCTATCAGCTACTTAATAAATTAAGTTCTCCACCTTAAGCTACCTGCAAATCACTTTACAGAGGTCAGAAAACAGAAATAATGAAACCAATTAGTAAATATACATACAAGCAGGTGTTTCCATTTGCTCCCTCAATCTCGTATTTTATTGACGGAATTTGAATCAACTTCTGGCATAATTTCAAAGTGACCAGAAGCATCTAAAAATTTTGTTATAGAGCCCTTTATCTGAGGGAACACTACGCTGCAGAGCTTCTTACAGTCTACTGAAAAAATGAAAATTATGCGTCATGAAACACAATTATCTCAACTTTTAAGAAACATAATTCAACATACAAGTGAGCGAGGGGGGCGGATTTAAACTTGCTTAGGTTTTCTAGTCTATCTAGATTATGACTAGAATATTCAAGTCAGATACTGCTTAATGTGGTCCTACAGACCAGTTTTGAAGTGGAAACCTGGAAATCACTATTCTAGTACAAATACAACTTCCCCCTCTTCTTTCCTTCTTTCTTCCCCTGTCACCCAAAGGAAGTCAAATCATTCTTTTTAAAAAAACCTTACCTGTATAAATGATTAACATATGGGCTTACACCCAGTGAATTCATCCAGTTTCTGAAAGTCCTTTCTTCGTTACTTTCTCCTATGGTGACAAATACAATTCTATGTAAGTTATTGGAGAAAACACTTTAATAAGCAATGTTTAAATGCTTCTTATATCCCTCACCACCCCCCTCCCACCCTAAAATGAGTTCATAATTTCCCAAACAATAGTCTATACTACAAGGCAATCCTATCCAATTCAGATTTGCTCAGTTCTGAGCACAGGGCAGGGGGACTACAGGGAGTAGTACTATTAGACTACATTTATCTGAGTAAATACAATTTGATAAAATACAGAAATAAATTTTTGTTATATTTCACATAATTAATATATCTATTATATCTATTCTATATCTATCTATATCTAATATATCTATTTCACATAATTAATATATAATATGGAGATGATTAATAATAATTTCCTGAAACTAAAAAGAGTGGAAACTGCATTCAATTGTTTGAGAGAAATGACATCTTTTTATTAAAATCAGTACCAACACATGAGGCACTGCAACTCCACTCTCCCCTTACAGAATTTGACAGTATTAATTTGCAAAGGGCCTTCCTAAAGCAACGGATTTCATTTTTTCTAGTTGTTTGCACTGAAAATGTGGAGAGGCAGTGTTGTATTGGTTACATTTGTGACACTATTTATACTGCCAAGGGGGCCAGTTATCCTCACAGTTTTAACCAGCAATTCTACTTACAAGAACTGCAGAAAACACATTAGGAAGTAAATCCCAACCTTCACTTTTCTGACATAGATTGCTTTTATTATTGCAATCATGAGTCCTAACCTAACTCTCTTTCCCTATGAAGTTACAGCTTGCAATAATTCATTAATTATCTACATACAAAACTATCTAAATTTTAACATCATCTCTGTGGCCATCTACATGTGAATCAGTGCTGCATAAGCTGTTTTCTCTTACATCAAAGAGGAGCATTTGAAAAAATGTTTAGCCTGAATACGTGAGCTTGGAATAACCTCATCACTTTGTTCCCCTGGGTTGACAATCCACAGTTAAGAAAACAGGGAAGACACTGAGGGGGAGAAAACCTCTCCAAACAATGAAAGAGCAGATTTCTGCAGACTGAAGCACAAATATCTAAGCAAGATTTTTCTTTGCTGTTTTCATTTGCTCCTTAAAGGGTAATAATACCACGTTTGTCCAATGAGGTTTATACAGCATGAAAACTCTCTCATTTAGTCCTGCAGCTCTAGGCTGACTACAGAATAATGAATGTTTTTGTAAAATGAAGCTACTGTGTAAACATGTATTTATCATTAGACTAGAAAGAAAATATCTTTAACATTATCTTTCCACACCTAGACTTATGTCGTAACATTGATTTTTAGATGGAAGTTACCATTTTAATCTAGGTCTCTTACCCTTTTATACAAAAAGCTTTGGACTTTGGAAATTTCAGCTGTAGTTTACAATTTCTAACAATAAATTTTATTTTAAAAGTTTCAGCCACCTTACCAGGTTTTTTCCTTTCCATTTATTATGAAATTGTTGACATTCATCTTAGTGATATATTTTCTAAATTATTATCTTTTTCATATGCAATTCAAATTAGTGTTTGTTTCAAATATTTACTTGTAAAAACTAACCAAAGAGCCACTGATGAAACAGAAGACAAAGAAAAATACTATTCTGCAGGGTCATCGGAGAGCTTTTTTCACATATTTCTTGCCACATGAAAATTTAAAAGGAGAATCATACTTTGTGACAAAGTTACTAAAAATATCATTTTTCCATTTAAAAACCAATCATAACTCAAGAATAATATATAGTTTAAGTTTATAAAGAATATCTTTGAGATTACTGTATTTTTAAGCAAGTGCCTTGTGCTTTTTTGAATGATTTTATGGTTACTGAGCTTTGAGTTGATTTGCAGTACCTAAAATACTGACTACAAAGTGCTTTTAGGAACACTTGTCCATTGCAAAGACAGTACCAAGGTATTTAGTCAACTCTTACTAAACAGCATAGCCACAAAAACAGATACTCAGCAACTGCACTCAGACTGAGGATTTTAAAATGCTTGCTTAACGTTGTCAGGAGAATCCAAAGCAGCCAAGCAGGAGCAAGAGCATGCAAGCTGGGCAGGACCCTTTTGGAAAGTGGGAGTCCAGGAACTAAACCCAGCATACTATATTTAATATGCCACTCTAAACAAATCCCTTTATCATGCAATACATGAGTGTTAATAAGTTTTCCAGATGGCTGAGAACTGACCAATTTTTTCTCTCTATTCTTTTATTCAAAATATACCTTGTGATCCTATCAGGAGCATATCTTCTGCTGAGTGGTGCAGCAGATAGCCAAAATCATTGGAAAACTGCAGAAAGGGGGCAGAGCTACACAAAAGAGAGAGGAGCAAATTTGGTAGTATCCTTTATATTTATTGCCATCTCTTTTTTGAGATCATTACACTGTGGAAGTGAATGGAGAGTAGCCATAGGGAGGGGATCAAGAATCCATAGAGCTCACAATATATCTAAGACATCTCTGGAACACAACTGAGCTCAAGGTACAGCTGCACCCAAAGTTCAGCCAGCCTGAGAGGGAGTACTTAACCCCCTGGTGCTGACAGCCATGAAGGCTGCCAGTACTCTAAGCAACAGCACAGGACATCTACACTGGAGGAAAAGTGGGCGGACACAAGTTTCCTCCAAGAACTCAGCTTTCTTCGTGACTTTGACTCCAAACTGCTGCTTTCTCCACAAGCCAGAGGCTCCTTGGATCAGCAGCATTATGCAAAGGTGGTGCAATGACTGAGCTCAGGGCTGCCCTCTCCACCCCCACACAATATGAGATGTTCATTTTGCTATGTCAGTATTCCTGAGAGATATGCTCTCCATATTTCAGTGCACATCACCAGACATATTATCAGGGCATATGTCAGTTTATGCACTGCATTAACTGTCTTAAACTGAAAAGGACAGCCACACCATGCTGATCAGGTGGGACAGTCCCTGAAAAGATGGAATTTATGCAGCAAAGTAAAAGTTTTCAGGAAGCTCTACTCACCCACACATGCCTACAGCTTGACATCTTGGTTCAAGGAAAGCCCTTACTGGCTAAACCCTCCAAAATACCTGTATGGCATTTGACTTACTGCAACCCTTGCCCTCATTTTATATGCTGTGGGGTTTTTTCCTTCTCTTTTACTTATGATGGCATATTAAAACAATAGAAAAATGTAAGAACAATGCAAAAAATCAACCAGAAAAGGACAGAGATGATTAAACAATAGGGGAAAAATAAAGAACGAAAAATTGCAGAATAAACACTTTTATGGAGTACAGAAAAGTACTAAATACAGTACCTACATTAGGAGGGGTCAAATCTGCATTTCATGAAGCAAAACAGGAAAGCATTATAAATTATGAGTCAGATTTCAACAGACAATCTATGATGAAACTATAAAGAAATCAATGTCATATTTTATATCACTAGCTTGAGAAAACATCAGTATAAACACAGGACTTAGTGGAAAACAAATAACACATTAACAGAAAAAAACTAACAACATTGTCTTTGGCTGAAATAACTATTTTGATGGTTTAGATCTACTTGACACCACATTTGAGGGCAAAAAGGAGTCATCTACTTTTCTTTGAACAGATAATGTTGGCATGATTATCCATCTCTAAAATATATACTGTAAATAGTAAGTTAAATTTGGCCAGTATTATCATTACAAAGTCATAGTCTAGCATTCAGCTGATTGTATCTTTTTAAACTGGTTTGGCCGAGACTTTGATTTCCACCTAAATGTTTCAGCAAAGTCCAGAAACTAATTCAACTGGTTTTTCCCATGCCATTGAAAACTCTTCCAAATTTAACCAAGTTTTCAGTATTTCAAATCACACCAGCAACTTTATCTTCAGAGAAGAACATATTCCACCTCCACACAGCTCCTGTATACATTTCCAAGAGCTGACATTTCTAACAAAAGTGAAGCAGAGGAAGAGCAGACCTTTCCTTCAGTCATTGTCCTGGCCAGCAGGGACTGCAGTGACTGGGGATGTCACAGCTGAAAAGGGAAGACAATGTCCTGTGCTCTACAACCTCTATCACACCACAGCTGGCACCCAGCTGAAGCTAGAAGAGCAAGAAGCCTGAAACAGGAATGCTCTGAGGGATACAAGATTTGTGACACAAGGATGCAGCAGCACAGACAAATTATGAAAAAACAGGAGCAAAGGAAGATGGACTCACCTAGATGGAAAGGAAACCTGATAGGAACAGTAAGAGGAAGGCACGAGAAGGCAGTGCAGAGGACTATGTGAACATTGCTGATGATTCTCCCGAGTGCGGCACCCCTGATTCTCACATTCCTTTGAGATCAGTGAACAACTGTGAAATACACTGGCAGGAGCCATTCCATTATCCTAGATTAGCTGGTCCACAGCAAGGGCAACAGCCAAAGGTTGTTACCAGTTATCCCTTTATCTCTGGCATTAGAGATCTGAACTGTACAGTCAAAGGACAAATTCCCTGATACTACAGGATCTATACGGGCTGTTGATGCAATAGATTAATATAGGCTGCTGATACAGAAGCCTTTTTTTTAAAGAAAAAGATTCCTACTTTAAAAGGCAACAAACTAATACACACATACATATATATAAATGCACTATGTGAAAAATACTTTTAAAGACTATTACAATTGCATAATATAGCACTGCAAAGAAAAGCTAGAATTTGTACATCAGCTAAAATATAAATAGCATGGAAAGAAGCACAGGAAACTGAAAGGAAAGTAGGAGGACAGTTTTTGCTCCTGCAAATGAATGACAGAAGGTTATTCAGGAATAACCATTTGGTCAGGCTAACACAAGTCAACAGTGTACACACTACTGGGGTTTTCTACTAAGGCTTATATTGGCTGCTAGTAAGTAAACACAGGCACCAGCACACAGGGATCCTACATCACAACCTAGAAGGAATACTTAAATAGAAATCACTAATATTCTTATCTTCTGTATAGTTAGAAAGTTGAGTACCTTCTAATAAATTGAGATCATAAGATGAATTGTCAGGCTTGTGCAGGGCTGGATATGTGTTAAAGAGATTTGCAACAAAAGCCAAATTAAGCTTAGGGTTGCCTGCTACCACATCAGCCGGAGTTACAAACTGTCTGCAGCCCAATTTATCTGCCTGTTGGAGCATGTATTCAGCCCTCCTCAGGTCATTTTTATCCTAAAAGGAAAAATAAACAAAAGTTAATTTGCAGTTAAATCTAATACTAGATTTTACCAAACTCTCAGGTAGGGGAATCTTTAAATGGCCCATGTCAGCTCCTCCCTCATTCTGCCAATGCCTGAGCTAGCTCTTACAGCCCATGACAATTCCCCTTTGCCTTCTACTGTCCTTCACTTCTGTGGCTGTCAGCACAGCATTCCTCCTGAATCACAGCAACTGCAGCCAGGAGTGTAGAGATTATATTTCCATTTCCAGGCTGCTGATTCCCATATTGCTTTTTCTTCTACATGGACCAAAGGTTCACCATCACTGCTTTGAACTGATATTCTCAGGCACAATAATTCCAGATCATGCCCAAAACCAGTAAGAGTTTGAATGCTTCAAACTTGCTGTCCTTTTAATATTTTTTTCCTCTTAATCATCATAAATTGGAAACTTATGTGTTTTGTTCATTGGTCTTTATTAGTAATATACTCTTTCATTACAAAACGTGATCATATGAACTGTAGGAAATTATATGGAAAAAATTAACTTCTACTCTCTCATTCTCAAAAGATCCCAAATAAGAGCAAACAAAGCAAACAAAGGAATTTAAGGGGTTTCATGATTATAATGAACAACAAGATGCTACTTTAGACTCTAATTGATATATGGGTATCTCAGGCATGCAGTTCAACTTTGTATCAAATGCACTCTGAGAATAATCCTTCCAACAGGCATTATGAAGCACCTTAGACAAGTGTTTCCACATCAGTGCAGGCTGGTTTCAGACCCTCTGTCCCTTTAAACTTAAAGCTTAATGGATGCCACACTTTCCTGCTGGTTATTGGAAGGGCTCACATTTTATTTCTAAATGCTGTTTGGGTAGAGGAAGGAACAACGATTTGTGAAGTCTGTTCTTTTTCCTTGTCTGAATTCCAGAAGAGGAGAACTGAGCAGGATGTTGTAATATTCATGTTGGATGACCCAACTGAAAATCAATGCACACTACTCCAAGTAAAACATAGCTCCAAACTTTGACTGCAGGATGCATTATCCTGTTACAGCAGCACTGTAGAGCTTGCTCAAGTTTTTGCCCTCAAATGTGGTGGAATCACACATTTGAGGAACACTGAGGAATCTGACCGAGTTTTTGGACCCATTAGGAAACAAAAGAGGGTTCAGGGGTAACCTGGTAACCAGAATGTTGGATACATACAGAGATCTCAGGTAATTCCAGTCTATTTTTACATTTCTGGATACTTACATGAAATCCTGTGAAATCAATTTTAATGGGCAATTGTTCAAGGTTGTCTCCTTTGGGTGCAATCTCATTCAACAGATGGTAGTATGCTCTTGAATCCTAAAACAAACAGTGTAATATTTTAAAAAAAAAAAAGGCACCAAGTATGTAGCCTTTCCTAGACATTTATTACTCTAATAGTCCAATCCCAAAGCATAGGAGTCAAAAATACAGTACCCTAATTTCAGTGAATATGGATGAGGTAATTTTACTGCCATTTGACTACCCTGTTTTACATAGAACTTACTTAGCCAGATGACAGAGAAAAGGAGTATCTGCTAATTATTCTGGACAATGCTAGTTAAATTATTCTGCTGAATATTAACTAGACTGTTGCAATTAAGATATTCAGGGCAAATTTATGTGGTCACACAGAGAAAGGATCAATTTACAGTAACTAGAAGAAAAAAAAAAACAACCCTACTAGCTCTAGAAGTATTTACTACTTGTCTTAAACACCATAAAACATTTTTACCATAATAGCAGTTTTCATATAAAACCCTAGTTACAGTCTGCTTTAATAACAGCCTTCTTGGTAGTAGGATAGGGTAGAAGAGATCAAAATAATGCTCTTTCAATGTTGAAAAATGCAGGATAAACCTACAGCTAGAGAAATCAGATTACTATTGTATCTAAATTCTTCTGATTTGACAATTTTTTCTATGCATTGTGTGTTTTAAACCACTGTGTTTGATTATAAGAGCAAATAAGTACATACCTTAATGTCTTGGCTGAAGTTATTGATTTTCTGCCACCCTGCATTGGCCAGATGGTAATTCACCCAGCGTAGCAAGAGGTCTTCTGGGGAAAGCTTCATTAACTGATCCAGCTCTTCCCCTTCATTTAGCAAGGCAATAAGAGCTAAAAGCAAGTTTGAAAGAAAGCTGAAATCACTGCTATTGCAGTCTGAGCTAATTCCAAGTGGCTGACATTGCTATACCTTGCATTGCTCTTACCTTCATTTCTGGAGATCTCAATATCAGCGAAAAGGCCAACTTTAATGATCTGCCACAAGAGTCCTAACACCAAGTGTGGTTTTCCTTCTTGCAAATCTTGAGATCCAATATTGACAACCGTGCAGCCAATGGCAGATGCTGAGTTCAGAGCCAGGTTTAGGTTCTCCTATTTGGAATATCATCATTTAACAGACTTGTGAGACTGTATTTTTTGTAAAATGTTCATATTAAACTTTGGAAAAAATAATGCATTCGTGCATTGAAAGTGCATCAACCTATCATAGAGTATACAGCTATGCAGATACTTTTTGCATGGCTAAAATACAACCTGACCATCCACTCAAAGTCTAAAATTATTTTCTTCTGGTACTCAGTAAGGCAAAACAAAAATAGCAAATAGGGAAAAAATTAGGAAAAACAAGAAAAAAATAGTTTTTCTGTAAATTGTCTAAGAAATAGGAGAATAGATTAGGGTTTGTTAGCAAATACAGTCTCATGCTGCAGGATTTTTTTATTGCATGTAATTTTTATAATTTTTTTTTTCTCCACCAGGAGAACTGTCATTAAAGCAGAAAAATACTTTACTTTTTCATTTGTGGCAAGTTCCTATCCATGCAGTACTTACAGAAATAGTGAAAGGAGTGAGTTTTTTCTTATTAATAGCCCTTTCATCAATTGTATCTGGTTGTGAAAAGTTGATCATTTTGCTAGGAAGAAAAGTCAAGAGTTTATTCAAACTTCCATTTCTCAGAAAATATATTATTTGACTATAAACTACTAACACTAAACTAGCTGCAAATATTTCTGACAAGATTTAAAAAATACCATCCTTTAATCTCCTCCCCCCATTAAATAATTGCACATTCATTCAGAATGTCACAGATAATATGTTGCATTTTCCTTTTATAATTACTATATCAGATATATAACTGTCAAAGAAAGCTCCTGAGAACATTAAAACTGTAAACCAAAGTAACTTAAAATGGTCTCTGCTGAAAAACCGTAGTATAGTCAGTGTATTTCTGCACTGCATTTCTGTAGTTCCTTGTATGTACATGGATCTCAAAGACTAATTCACATCAATACTAACAGCTAATCCCTTGTTACCATGGTGTGTGAGTAAGTACTAGTAATCCACTTTAACTAGAAAGTTGCAGCAGACTAAAGTTAAGGGACCTACTATGTGCTCTCTGTTTTGGATTTAAGTTAGATTTCTGTTCCTGATATCCCATGATTTAATGACTATAATTAGTAACTTTTAAAAATATTTAAAATAGGCAAGTTTCCTAATTATTTCAAGTAATGAATTTATGAACTGTTTAATTATCTCCTTTATAAACAGCCTGCACATATCTGGCATGTAGAATTGTGTCTCAAGTGGAAAACCACTTCTATAACATATGCAGAGTCACATAGAAAATAAACTAAAAATCACATTTCTATGGGCAAACAGTTTTCCCCACCTTGCACCCAGATTGAAATATTTAAGAGTGGTGTCTTGATGTTAAAGCCTGTCTGAAGTTTTCTAATTCATGTCACCGTGATCAGCATTTAACCTTTGAGATTAATTTCTTTTCTTTCTCATAGCCTTGGACTCACCAAAGAAGAATGCCATCAGCAAGGGATTTAAACAGACTGGCATCTGATGGGTTCATGGGCAGGAGGTGCTTACAGTCTGGGTCATCTTGCAGAGCTTTATTTATCCAATTAACAAAAGCAACTTTTTCTTCCTCTGAAAAGAAAGACAGCATTAAGATGAAAGATTAACATTTCCATGAACACATACTAGTAACAGCATACTCGGGTCAAAGAGGTTCATCTGCAACAAAACCCCTTAGTTTCACAGAGGTCAGTTACTAAAAAAATCAGACCAATGAAAAAGAACACAAAAAATGGTAAGTACAGCTTGACCTTTCTCCCACTGCACCCTCTAAGTATCTGGTGATTTTATGAAGGATAACATAAAAATCATAGGAACATCATAGGGAATGTATCCTCATGGCTGACTTCAAATTTGGTTTCTCAGCAATTACAAAGAAGAGGAGAAAATGTCTCATCTGAAATATGCAACATCTCGCTGCCTGCACTGTTTATTTAAAACCCAGGGCTTCATTCAGTCTTCTGCTGGACTTCAGACACTGGCAGCCTCTTGAGACTGATCTGAACTGCTGAGCTGTCTTTAGCTTTGAGAAACTTAAAAAGTTTAATATCTCAGTTTTAAATTCTCTTTCATAGTCACTGCATAATTTATTACTATGTATCTAAGAAAGCTTACTTGGATAACAATCAAATCTCAGTATCCAAATTCCCAAACAGTACAGGTGGTATTCACCTCACCTCAAGAAGCACCTGACTCATTACACTTCTTTCATTGTCAGTGGGAAACAATGTGAAATTCTAGAGCACACTTCACCTCATCAAAAATGAGATGGCTGGTGAGGCCAGGCGAGGTGAATCGTGCTCTTGTGGGGTTCATTTCTCTCCACTAAAAATAAAACTGCTTCTAAAGAATCACCTCTGATGCCCTACAGGCATCCTTTGGGATGGAGCATATTCCCTGCTTTGAGGATGTACCAGGTATAGCTGGTGCTAGAATCCTACTGAAGGAGAGGATATTATCACCTTTGGCTAATCAAAGTAAATCCTCCTCATATATAGAACCTTAACACTATCTGAAACTACACAAATTCCAGACTTAAGTCAATCAAACAAGTTGCAATATTGCTGATTGCAATATGATCCTAGAAGTTGGTTCACACTCTGGCCAGGAGCTGCAATGCAATTAGACACAATTACCAACTTAAATTACATGCAGCAGGGGGAGGTAGAAAGAAGCAGATCAAATATTAAAAGCAGCTTCTTCAGTGTGAGACAGTCTATGCAAAAACCATGTACAAGTGAACAATTCTGTAATGGCAGAGACAGCTGAGGAGGGCAGTGCATCCAGAAAGGATATGTGGTGGTTTGTTAGTGGGGTTTTAGTTCATGTTAGTTAACACTGTAGAAACAAATGAGGATTCATTCATTTTTTTATCTGAATATAAGAATAAGAGTCCATTAGCATATAATGAAGGCAAAAACTTGACTAGCTTTACTAGAAGTATGCCAAAGGGGCCATTTTCCCCCCCACACACAGGATGTCAGTGCTTGTTTTCTCCTTTTGGTCTCACACAGATGCCCAACTTGCCTCCAAGTGAAACTAAGCAACAACTGAACAGAGCTCATAAACTATCACCCACACTTACCTTGTCTATCTCCACATGCTTTTGCTGTGTTAATTTGCTTTCACTGCCAACAGTTTCCAGTTAGGCTCTCTTTTATCTGTAGTGAAAATTCAGAGAGTCTTGCTCTGTGGGAAATTTGCCCATGTTTAACTATTTCTTACCTGAATAAGAGTGCTGTGTCCCCTCACTAGATATTGCTGATGTTCCTCCAATTGCTGTAATACCTTGCTTTTTGTTTATTGATTTTCGGAAAGATTTGCTAACATCTTTGCTTTTCAATTCCTGAATTATCTAAAATTTAAAAAAATAGAAAGCATTTTGTGATTGATTGTACCTTTAAATAACTGTTAATTCATGTACGTAGTCCACAGTCAGTAGTTCATCTGACTTTCTTTGATATTTATATTGACTTCTGTTCTAAAAAGAAATAATTATTGTTTGTATATCTATACTGGATATCTAACATTTTATTTCACAGTGAATACCTCTATTAAGCCATGCTATCTACAAAAATAGACATACAAATATCTACACAATTTTTTCACAGATATTTTAGTCAACTGAAGAACAACTAAAGATACACACATTTTTGATGATAGTATATTTTTCCCACTTATTTCCCCACATGCTTTGCATGTAAAAGGTTATGACATGACATTAGTTAAACATGCCCTTCCTTTATCAAGCTAATACCATTTTCCACCTGCCTGCAATGTAAACCACATTGGATATATTAGTTTTGACCAAATACTGTAGAGCTCTCAGACTGGCAATGAAGTAGTAAAAGACAGTTAATACCTGGAAGCAAATATTTGCATGTTTAGAATCTCAGAAAAGAAAGATCAGTAACTGATTCAAGCAGCAATCTTTTGCAATTAGCAGCAGTACTCTAACTTCAAAGGAAAATATAATCATCCCCAAACACCTACAAACCAACAGCCTGGGAAGTTCTCTTTCTTTTAAAGCCCATCAGTGAGTGATTCGCATTTATAAAAACCTAAAGCTCTGAAATCTGCTCAGTGAAAGGGAATACTTGTACCTCACTCCCAGTAATAAACAGCCATTAGTATAGAGATTAAGCACAATGAAGCACTACCAACAGCATTCGGAGGCTGGTAACTAATTGTCTGCTCTCTTGTCAGACAGAGGGCTGACCCAACAGTTCCTGCAGTATGTACTCCTTCCCCTCATCTTGGAGGAAACAGAAAACAACACTGATTGCAACTACTGTTCTTTCACATGCTGCTGAAATCAGAACCATTACATTAAACAGGAGTGTGAAAGATAAAAATCAGAAAATAACTATATTGGATATTCTAGGTTGTCACAGAAAACTCAAAATAGCTGTATATAAAAACAGTACTTAGTTGTACCACTTAATTCTCAACAGATATCAGACAGTAGAGAAACATCCAAAGGGGAGGTCTTACGGAGACAAATTCTTCAAAGTTGATTTTCCCATCCTTGTTGCTGTCTGTAACTAAAATGATTTTCTCTACAATCTCCCGGACTTTGTAACCAGGCAAGGGCAGACTTGCTTCTTTAAACAGGTCTTGAAGCTCATAATCACTGACATACCCACTGTTGTCAATATCTGTAGAATGAAAGCACGAGTTGTTATACTTATGTAAATGTATGCACATTCATGTACTGAGGTATGGTAACTGTTAACAATAAATGAAGCATGACAAATGCAGTTCTAGGAGATGAGTGTTTCTTTCTCTGATATAGATAAATAAGTATGAAGGAATGCTTGTGGATTAGAGGCACAATTATCCAGAACTCAATAATACCAGAGTGGATGAATGCCTCTCATTACAGAAGGTCAAGCAGAGAAACATGCTTTCATCTCCAGCCATAATTAGTTGGTATACAGTAAATTTTTTTGTAATCCATATTACACTATATAGCTTCTGTACAGCTTCATAAGACATTTCACTGCAGATAAAAGGCTAAAAACACAGGGTAAAAAAATAATTTTGTGGTTTTGATACTATCGAAAGTTCACAAATCAGTACACAAACTTGGTGTCTGCATGTGTATTAATTCATGCACTGGGTTGCAGACATGTAAGACCACACATAATAACAGGGATGGTCTAACCAGCAGAGGACATGCTCATGAGCTCACTCAGATTACCAGCTATTTTATTTCTCTAGGTTCATCTTTCACTGAGGGTAAGTTTCCATGATGACAAGAGAGTTAAATAAATGCCTTCTCTCAGTTTACCAATTTAGCTGCAAGCACTTTATCCATAATGACATTAGAAATGTGAAAAAAAAAAAAATTAAAAACTAATGATGCTTAATTTTTATGTTTTACAGAAAGCATAAGGAAAAAATGCTTTTCAGTGAGTAGGAGCAGTACAGACAATTCTTAAATCAGAAATATGAAAACATTCAGGCAGAGAATGGAGAAAAAGAAGGAATACAGATGGTGGAAAGCAAACATATAGAAAAGCTGTCGGACAAGACCAGTGAGCCTCTACATATGCTAACATCTCTCAGTAGACTGATACATGTATATAGTGCTCTTCTCCTTGGTCTGTCATTCCAGCACCTGCAGGATATAAACTACTTGAGCTATAGATGTCCTGATGATTGTTTAACAGCAACTCATGAGTTGTCTTCCATGGATGTATTGTACTCCCTTTAGAATTTCTACAATTTTTTTGGTCTCTCTACTGGGCATCAAGTGGTACCTGTATTGCCAGGACCTGAATAATTCCCTCTTCACTTCTCCATACTACTCATGGTCTTCCTAATCTCTAACATACAGCTTCCCTATAGTTTCTTTACCAAGTAAAGACTCATCATATTTAAGATTTCTTGCCTAAAATGACCCTGTTCCCCCCATCATGACTGATTACAAACATGGTTGTTTGATTTCCTGAGCTGCAGAGTCACACATCAGCCCTCAGAATGGCAGTACATAAGAAATAAAGCAGATATGAACATTCACAACAGAAGTGCAATCTGGAAAAAAGGATTCGTTGCTATATAATTTCTTACACTTTGTGTGCTCTGATTAATCTATAAACATCCTGTCAAGCATACAAAACTGTACAGTTATTTATTAACATCAGCTTAACAAAGGTTATCTTATTAACAAAAGATAAAAAAATCTCCAAGTTTAGTTTACTTAAAACATAAAATATGCGTAATAAATGAAATAATTATTTCACCAAAGCATGCAAGTAAAGCAAAAACCAAGTGTCAGTAATCTAACATGAAGATATATAACACCTGATGCTTAATCAAACATTTTTCTGAATTAAGGAGCTCAAAAACCTGAATTTTGAGACCCATTATGTAGCATATACAATAACACAAAAAATGCTACCACCCTGCAAGAAAATGTATCTGTTTTCAGTGCTCAAGTTGAAAGAAATGAACACACATAGTTCCAGGGAAAGTCAGGGGCTCTATGTAAACATTCTTTTTACATTTTTTGTAGATATTACTGGCAATAGAGAGGGAAAGCACACAGCCCTAACAAAACCAAGTGACCGGTAAAGATTTCTAACACAAATCCTAAAGTTTTACAGTGTTAATGGCATCCTTATGATTCCCTTATTTAAAACATACCTATTTTCCCAAATGCTTCTCGTAGCTCTTCAAGCTCTTCACGAGATACAGTAGTTATGTTGTTCTCCATCTTCAGACAGCTGAAGTGTCGTCCTCAATTGCTAATACCTAATAATAACAATAAACAGGTAAGATATAAGGCAGGCTGCAATTCCAGATACATGTAAGTTACTGATCTATTCAACACAAGGTACCAGACCTGAATGACATGTCCAGGCCTGGCACACTTAAAACGTTACAAACAGCACTTTAAAGTCTATCAAATTCCTAGCAATTCTTTTCACTGTCATAGTGAGTGAAAATTCACAATAGCAGCACCTATTTACATACATCTGATGTTTTCATTTGCATGGAATAAGCACTGGCCAGCAACTTAACCTCCATTGCTTGAGTGGTTTTCCAGCATTAAAATCTCCTCACACTTCAACAAACTGTTTTTGGAAACATTAATTTCTAAGTGAGATGCAGTATCATTGCCAAGCAGTGGTTAGTGCTGGGATCTAGTCCTGCAAACCACTGAGCACTCCAACATTTACACAACACAGACCTCAGTGGGACACATCCAGGTACCTGCCACGATCCGTCGGTGAACACCAGGGAGCCTTTCCACAACTGCTCCAGGAGGTACCACACTGAACTCTGCCACTTTTGTGACACCCTGCTGTCTCCTAACGCTGTCAAAGAGCTGAAGGAAGGCTTTTACTGAGCAAAGATTGGAGTCTCAGTGTGAATATTTCTCTACTGACCTCTTAGAAAACCAGAACAAAACTGAAGGCACCTTCACAAAGGTTGATAAACTCCCATGAAGAATTTTGCCTCTTATCAAAGTTTAACTACAACAGGATGATTCAGATTTATTGGTAGTCAGTTCAGCTTTGTAAAGAAGTCACATGCAGTTGTCTCAACACACAGGTTGATATTTGCTTTGCCATTTCCCACCGTGCAGTGCCACTGGCACACACAAGGCAAGCCCAGGGCAGCACAACCCTGCCTGCACTAAGCTCTGAGCAGCACCTGGCTGGAGAAAGAGGGAGAGAGCACAGGCTGCTACAGGTGGGGTTGTGCCTGTCCTAAACGTCCAAGTTTCATCTTTGCTTTTACTTTATAAGCCAAAAGTGGCAAAAATCCACCTCACACAAATATTTTCATCAAAGTTGTTCTAAATTTGCCTAAGTTTTCTGTCTGGTTTAGTGCTTTTACTTTAGAGCAAGAAAAAACATATACCTGGAATGACCAACCTCACAATAAATATATACAGATCTGCTATATGCAGCTGCTTCTTCCCCCAAAATTGTGTATACCAGCAGAACAGACTGTTACCCACTGAACAAGACTCTAGAACAGGAAACCTGACTTCAGCAATTGGTTTTACTATGATTCATGCTGGATGCCCTTAGGAAAGACTGTACCTTTGCTTCCCACCTTTTGTGGAAAACTTATCTTCCACGATATAAACAGAGTTCTTAAACAACAGTGGGTTGTTTTAAATAGATCTGGTCTACTTTACTTGTGTTAGTATTTTCTGTGTCTTCCCTGGGACTGCTCCTGTGGGTCACAGGATGTGGCCTTGAGTGTGGGTGGCAAGTTAAGTCTTTTTCCTTCATGTCACTAGATCTTATTTAAGTACTAAAATCCTTCTTACCCATTTTGCTAAGCTTACTAACAGCATGTACCAGTCTCCATAAGCAAAAGAAAAAAACCCTAAAATATATTCAGAAAAAAATAACTCTTCACACAGATATTTCTGGAAGTGCAAGTACCTTCCCTGGGAACCTGATGTGGCAATTAAAGAAATAATGAACTGTGGAAAAATTGGTGAAAAAATAAAACATTTAAATACAAACTACTAAGGAAATTTAAAGGGCTCCAAATCTAAAAAAAACCAACAACAAAACAACAACAACAAAAAAACCCCCAGATGACACTCCTCTGAAATACAGAAATGGAATGACAAAGCATACGTGAAATACTTAGCTATGCAAGTATAAAAGACAACAGCATTTTTGCTGGTACCATTAATGTTTTTAACTATTTACCATTATCATGACTCAGATCTTACAAATTTCTGCAAAGTGGCATGCAATTAGTTTCACTCCTGCCCTTTTATGATTAGTAATTCAGATTTTCCATCATATTCTATTTCATAAAATAGCAATCTTTGATTTCCAAAGACGTTGATTATTTCAGTTACACAGTAGAAACATCTGTTCTTGAATGAAGCAGAAAAAGAAAGCTAATAACTGCTCTAAAGAGATATCCTTAAATAGCCTATGATATCCTTACAGGATAAATTATCTGGTCAATTAAATGGCAGAAGTGCTGCAATCATGGTTCGGGCATTCAGGAGAGACAGAGTTTGAACATTCAGAGACAACACTTCAACTAGCCAGACATTACAGACAATTCCAGTCCCCAAACAGGGACCTTCTCTCTAAGCTAACAAATACCTTGCACACCCAGGCTCATCACCACCCAAGATGACTCAGGGCACAGGCAATTCTGACAAGATTTAGCCTCCAGAGGTAGCTGTGTCTCGGAACTACCTGTTGAAATGTATATTCATTTACAGAAAACATTGCTCTGTACTCTGAGGGTGTTCATGTGACATTTAGATCTTCTGTAGTCTCTGCCTACATTAGACCATTTCCTGCTCCAGGACAGGGTAGGAACAAACACTGTTTTAATGCTGATGAAGTACCCTTGATCCTCTTTTTAGTCCTTGAAAACATGCTTAACATGAACTGAAAATATTAATGTAGTCCTAGTCTGCTTTCTATGCCTGGAAGGCTTTTTCAATCTAAAGACAATTCACTGGACTCTGCTGAAATCATCCACATCCAATGTAAGACAGACACAAACTACTGTTGGTACCATTTCTTTGTGTGCAGAGGAGTATCTGTGGCTGAGCAACCACAGAGGATCAAGTGAGTAGGTCAAAGAGAGCTCCTGCCACATTTTTGACCTGTTATCAAAGCTGTCAGAAAAAACAGAGCAGTTAATTGGCAATCAGGCCCAATAGTTGTCTCCATCCATGCAGGCAAGTGGCAATTTCTTTTCCAGTTCTTCATTTCAAATTCTATTTGCCTCATTTCCACACGCAGCTGCTACTGCAGTGACAATGGAGTTGAGAATGCTGACTCGAGAGCTTATTTTCTTTTGTTGCTGTTCTTTTTGTCTGCATCAGGGACACACCTCCTCCATCCCTGCTGCAAATACTGCCTATTGCTGCATCATTCTTAAAGCTCTTGTCTCTAATTACAGTCAAGAGAGCATCATTTGCATATACAGGTTGTGCTTTTATGTCAACAACCAGCTGGTTATTACTATGTATATCTCTAATTACAAAACATGAAAATTCTCCTTCTCTTATTTGGCTTTGAATCTGCTACAGATTTTAATGGAAAAAAAATCCCCTCAAAATGCAGTTTAACCTAGTAGTAACCTGTAGTATTCCTGTGTTAGTTATCCAGGACTCTAAGTCAATGTAATGAGAATAGAATAGCTTTCAAGCACTATTAGTGTCTTTTAATCTCTCGCCAGAATAAACTAGGAGTTCTATCCAGTCTCAGTGAGAAAATAATGCATTATAAGGCATAAGACATACCAAAAAAACTTTAAAACAAGAATGTGCATCACATATTTCCTTTAGACAGTAAGCAAAGAGGAAATGCTAAGTAAAAATTACTGGAAATATTTGCATATAGTAAATATTTGGGCTTGATATGAACACACACAGAGGTTTCTGATATTTTTCAAGAAGATAAAACTACCAGGTTTGTTTGTTCTGTTTATTTTTTGGTTTCCCATCTCCAATTCATCTTAGACTGAAAGAACTTTTTACTTATGCCAAGATTATTCTTGCCCTTCAAATAAAAAGATGATTAGGGGCCAACTGAATCGATCCTTTAAAAACATGAAAGGATAAATTGTTTTAGGTGTTGCACTGGTGGTCTGTAATAAAACAGCAGTGGAGATTAATCTGTATTAAATTAAGAAAAGGTAAATTTTCCTTATTGTGATAATTCTCAATCTTTATGACAAAATGAATACTCAATAGAGTTCAGTGACTTTATAATTTTATTATTATTGTTGTTTGCCCTGGTATAGGAGATGGATGGATCTTTCCCGTAGCACTGGTAAGGCTGTAGGAGACATCATTAGGAAAGAAATGCACTGTATGGTATCCACAGTGAAACAAGCCTTCACTGTGGAACACAGCCACAGAATCAGAGAATGCCAGGCTGGGAGGCACTGCAAGAACCAGCCAGCCCAACGTTTCTTGGTAAAAGCACTCTCTAGACAAGATGGTCCAGCAGCCTGCCCAGCCAAATCTTAGAAGTGCCCAATGTTGGGGAAAGCACAACTACCCTGGGGAGATTATTCCAATGGCTGACTGTTCCCTTTGGAAAAATGGTCTTGTGACCAACTGCAATGTCCCCAGGAGCAACCTTTAGACATTACCCCTCCTCTTTTCCATGTGACTCCTTTTAAAAGGGAGTAACCACCCTTTAAATACTGGAACATGGTGATAAGGTCTCCCCTAAGCCTTCTTTTCTCAAGACTGAACAAATCCAGTTCTCTCATTCTTTCCTCCTATTGCAGCTTCCAGTCCTCTGATCATCTTTGTGGCCCTTCTCTGGACCCCCTCCAGCCTGTCCACACCTTTCTGTGTGGCAGGAATCAGAACTAGACACAGTATCCCACGTGTTGCCAGCTCTCTAATTAGTTCAGAAAGAACTAATCTAACACACTGTAGACTGATGAACACTGGGATGTATAAAGAAGAAAAGATTAAAAAATAGATCCACTCCAAATGCAGCTCTCAAAGAGAGCACCAAAAGGTCAAAGTAACTGGTATACATACATATACCTGTGTATGTATATATATTTATATATATATAAATAAATAGAGGTATTGCAAGCACATGGCTAATTTTTGAAAGAAGAGATGGGGTATAATTACGGTATCAGTTACAGTTCTTAGCAAAGGAGTATGAAGAGCAAAGTTCTTCCAATATGATACAGTCAGTCTGAAGCTTCACAACCTGGAACAATCAGAGATTATGTTTCTCAGCCTGGGCTTTTGAACATGACTGCATATATTTACGATGATAGAAAGTATTTAATTACTAGTAGTTAGAGGATAAAAATGAAGAAATATATAAACCAATATTCAACATATAAACCAATAATCCATGGAATTTCCCTCAGTCTTTCATGAACAGCATTACATAATGAATAAGGTACAATTTAAGAGGGAAAAATAGCATTTTTAACTTTGCCCAAAAATGTGTGCACTGACCTTTGCTAAAAGAAGGCCATCAAACTAGCCACAGTGATAAATTCTGTGTCCACAAAATATCTATGTCATGAAAGGAGGACTAGATGTGCACTGAAATGAATTACTCACTCCATAGGAATTCAGTCAATATAGTACAGTACCTATAGTCAGTAACATAAACCTGGATGACTCATGAATAAGCAGTAAAACAAGCTGAGATATCTAATTATTAGACTGGTCATGGGCCTGCTCTGACTTAATTTACTGTGGTCTAAGTACAGAACAATTTCACGAGGGTCAGGTCAGGATTAAGAGCAACTTTCTTATAAGGCAGATAAAAGCTTACTTCAGAAAGATACCTTTACCTTTTCATCCAAACAAACTACCTCCAGCTTCCTTTGGCTGCTGAGTGTACAGACTAGCCATGCAAATTTATCAACAGTATCAGTTTCACGCAGTTTCCTTTGCATGCATCATTCAAGAGGATCTCAAACCGCCTGTGCTTTGTCTTGTTGCATTCAGCACTCCAAACAAAATATATCAACAGAAACCTTACCTATGCCTATACCACTTGTAGGCAAGTAATTCTGGAAAAGGGCTGTTGCACACTGAGTTAATGAAGAACCTTTCATGACAGGTCCTGCAAACCTAACCTGTTTGCAGTCGAGCTACACCAACATTTTGGGCTCAATTTGCCCAAATTATTATCTCAGATCACACATGACCCATTCTGCTTTGGTTAATTAGTTATTTTTTTTATGATTTCTACGAGTTTCACCTGCTTCCACCACAGAGCTGTGAGTATTGTCATCAAGAGCAAATCTGAAATAGTGACATTCTCTGTTAAACTGGGACACTGAGGTGACACAAGTCAATACCACCAGCCATGCAGAGCTGTGCACACAAGTTACTACATTCTAACTGTATTTTCTGATGATTATGAATACTGTCATTCTTAATACCAGTAGTTATGGTTAGATCACTTCCACAAGCAATAGAAGAGCAAATGAGTTAAATTTTTTATTTTTGTAATACAATGTGTCCAGGGCTCCCTACCTGATAGCAAACCATTTCCAGGCTAATACATAAACAAAGCTGCTTCCATGCAACAGGCAGCTTTTCTTTAGGACTTGAAAACCCCAGACAAATCAATATTAGAAAAATAGAAACAAGATTTTGCTTGCCGATCTCTTGATAAAACACAACACTTCTGTTTTTCAGAACACAAGATCAGACTATCTAGAAAACAATGTACCCCTTAATCTGAAGCAAAAATCATTCTGTGTTTGAGATGAGATTTATGTTTTCCGCAATGAAAATGTCAAGATTCAGTATCTTAACTATCTTTGTATTTTATGTTATTTAAATATATTGCCTTTCCAATAAATTATGGAGTACAGAATCAAAGTATACAATGCAAAATAATACACGTGTCCCATAATACAACAGCAAATTAAGGGACAAAAATAGTTTCCCTACAGAATTTTTTAACATGATTAGATTCAAAAGACTCTGACCCAAAGTAAAAGTTGGATACAGTGAATGTGCTAAAGTGGCACTTGCTCTCACCTTTATTATGGACAGCCTTTAGCTTGGTGATATAGCCCAATAACAGCATGTAGATGGTTTCCAAATTACGTCAGAAGTACTGACATAAGGAAAATGGAAGCATAGGAAGAACCTGAATACACTTAGCCATAAATTTTAATTACCTTTTATGCTATCTCAGCATCTTTCATGGTTTTCATTTCTGAACAACACAAATATTTAATTAAGAAAAAGAACACAAAAGGCATAAGGACTTAATTTTTAACATAAACATGCCAGCTATCCACTAATAAGACTGTTTTTACTGGTTTTTGTTTTACTGTTTTTTTAAAAAGTGTTTTCAGAATTCATTGTGAATAAAGGCAGCTTATGAAATAGAATAAACATGAATAGAGTTACTACATACTACAGTAGAAAAGGATGGTCCTGTTAGGTCTTCTTAAAGATGTTTGAGCCTATGACTTGGCAGGCAAACACTTTGGAAATACAAGTTTAAATTCCTGGATGACATCAGAAGCTCGGAAGGTGTGCCACCAACCTAAAGCAGTTCAGCTCTGGAACATCCTATCAGCCTTACAGCTGGCCTAAAGGAGATTAGTTACTTTGGCATTCAGGTAGAGAACATCTTCCTTATTACCACAGCAAAGGTACCATGGTTATTAAGAACATGTTTTTCAGTTGTATACCAACAGCTTCAACTGAAGTCAGCTGGATTTACGGATTTTCAGAATCTCTAATAATCATGCCGTGAATAAAGTAATGAAAAACTTTGGAAATAAGTAAGTGCAATGCACTTGCAATGTCCTTCCAAGAGACATAGAAACAGTTCTTGTTTGGTGCTGCCATGGAAACAAGTGTTAGTGTAAACACTCAAAGTCTCAGTTCCATAGTTCATTACACAGAACGTAATAGACATACTAATATTTTGGTTTTCCAATAAGGAAGTATTGCATTCAGCAATAAAATCTACATGCTGTTAATGACACACAAAGACAGAAAACAGTGGGTAAAAACGGTGTCAGAAGTGGGACTAGGGAATTCCCTTGGGAGACACGAGACCACACAGAAGACCTTCCATTTGTTGAGCAAATGCTGTAACAAGTGTCTCCTCAAGCCTATTGGAAAATGCACATTTGTTGAAACCATTAGGATTGTAATACATGTGACCTTTGTTGGTGTGGTAAATGTAAATCATTTCCTAACGTCAATCATTTTAATGTTGCTTTGCTTCCACCTTATTGTTCAGAGTCTAGAATATTTTTTACCTTCTACTGACACAGTTAAAACAAATGCTTACAAAGGAAATTCACAAGGCCTGGTATAAAACTTGGTGCCCATTTCTGCTGTGTGGGTTCCACTTGAGAGATCCATTTTGATCTCTGTGTTTCTGATACATGACTATATATAGTTACTATCGGGTCCACTTCTATTTGCCATTAAAGTCACGTGTATTTCCCATGGAAAAACTTCCCTCCATTAGTCATTAACATGTTTTTCTTAGACAGCTCAAGAACACTGCTTAAACTGCCCACTATAACCCACAAAAATAATGCTAACAGAAGAGAAGCAACCCCAACTCATCTTTTTATCCAAGAATGTGGAGTTTTGAATATAAATTAAACATTTAAAGGCACTGTTCTGAAAGGAAAACTCCTGCTTTTCCATTTCACACATGGCAATGTATTTAAGCAATCCATGATTGCAGAACTACATTCAAATTAATTAGCAAGGAAGTAACAGTTAGAATTAAGGTGGATTGGTAGAAGAAACTTCTGTACATGTGTAAACATCAAAATGTTTATGCTGGTCCAGGAAGCATTTGACCGAGCCTTGAACAGAAAAAGTTCAATCAATGTAATTTATTGTTTCATTTATCTGACGCATTCTTATCTCTTCTCACCATCAATATCATTTGCCTCCTCCAGTTTGATACTCTCATGGTAGACCCTCCTTCCTAGAGAACTTGTTCAAGCTCCCATCAAGCACCTTTGCCGCTCTTCCTGCTCCACAGGCTTCCCTTGCCCCACTGACCTTGTCCCCATACGAGTATCTTTGCTTGTGTGTCACTTCTGAATGCATCCACACGGTGACCAGGAAAATGCCCTGTCTCTGAGGGCCACAGCTGGCAAGGATCATGCTTTCCAATTCACACTGGAAGCTGCTACCTCAGATGCTGAGACCAAAAGCAAGGTAAAAATACAGGCTGAACCAAAACTACAGCAGTCAAACACAGGAATTGTGGCAAAATTAATTCCTATGAAGGTCAAAGCATCATAGGAGTCTTAGCATGCAAATACATTTTAGAAGGAAAGAGTTCCAATAAAATAGAGAAAATTTGATGAGAAACTAGGAAACAGTTCACTCATAAAACCCCTCTGATTACTAGTAACTGCTCTGAGGAACAGAATTATTTTTTAAGTCCAAACGTGGTGTCTCTGTGACATTTCATTAGAGCAAACTACACTGAAATAGAAATGGAAAGGCTACACTACTAAAAGCAAGTTCATTCAGGAACTCCATCCTCAAGTCACTCTTTTGTGCCTAGGCTGACATTACATATCAAGTTTACAACAGCAAAAGAGAGTTAAAAGACACACCAGCCAATGATACTTAATCTCTTTCTTTCTCTGTCTAGGTTTAGAAACATGCAGCTTTTGTTAGCATGCAACTACAGTGACAAATATAAGCTGCATTATTTTTAAAGGAAATTTCATTTGTAAAATATCCTGAAATTCTTACTGAAATATCTGTATTAATAAAAAACTCATACTCAGAACTCATGATGTGTTGACAGAACCCTCATTTGACAGTGGAACTTTTTGGGTATCCCAGTACTCTCAAATAAGATTCACAGGTCGGAGTTTATGCTTTAATCATTCTTTTACTTCCTTAATAAACTATAGCACTGCTACTTACTTACTAAACAGAAAAGCTAATGAGAACCAATGTTCTGAATTACAAAAATAGCTTTTCCAAAAAACCCCATAAATTAGACTCTAAGCAACTAAAAACCCCATGAAATATGGAATAACACCTGTCTTCTGTTTTCCAATACTTCCCATTATTATCAGATTAACTTTTTAAGCCCTGCTTTCTAGTAACTGGAAAGACTTGAAGTTTGTTTTAGAATTAAACAGACTCTTGTGTTTTTGCAACCCCACAAACTCTGCCAAATTACAATTTCACAAGTTATGAGCTTCACAGTTTTTGAGACTTTGCTGGATTTTGCATTGTCTAGTCCAACCAAAATGTACTCACCTTCAACTGTTTAATCTGTACCAATGTCACTGATCTTTTGCAGGGCTGTCAGTGTTTGTCCCAAGCCTCTGTTTCTTTCAGGTTCGGTGCCACTTGAGAGGCAGGACATACTGTACTCCTTATTCTTTGCTGAGGAATAGGCTTTAGCCTTCTATGGCATTCATAACTTCAGAAAAGGATATTTTTCTTAAGCCAACTAGAACATTATGAACCATTTTTCTCTTCTCTGAGCATGAAGATAACATATAGGTACCATGTAACTGAAGGAGCAGAACTATGAACAAAGCTGTCCACAGAACAGCACAACTGCAACACTCCACAAAACTGCTTTTCTCCTGCCCTGTGCCTGTTCTTGGGTAGCTGAGGTAGGAAACCTCAGCTTGCTACAAATAGTAGAACTCCAGCAGAGAGACACAGGCTAACTCTGACTAATGAACTTAGTTTTAAGGTCACCCCAGAAGTTAATCAGTGAATATCATT
Source organism: Dicaeum eximium (assembly GCA_013396995.1). NCBI lineage: Eukaryota > Metazoa > Chordata > Aves > Passeriformes > Dicaeidae > Dicaeum > Dicaeum eximium. The sequence continues at coordinate 2,192,311 of VWZP01005658.1, read as the reverse complement.
AAGAGTAACAACAGAAATGCATTCACTCTGCTCTCAGCAGTTGAATTTACAGCCACATATTCTTCATACTGGCTAACTGCAGTTATAAAATAGTACTGAATAGATGTGTGGTGCCAGGATATTTCCCAGTTTTCATTAATTATCAGATGGCAGTATGGCCTTCTGACACCCACTAAAGCCTCCTTCAGTTCCACATGGTTCAAAAGATTATTAGATTAGACTGATCAGCTACTATACCACAAGCAAGCCAGGATTTTCGGTCATGGAAAATTCACAGGTTATTTTTGGGTTTCTTTTTTCATTGGTCCAGCTGGAGGGAAAAGGAGGGTCCCCCACAATACATGGCAAAAGCAAGTGGCAGCATTTCAAAGGCAGTCTCTGCAGCGCCCACACATGCCCAAGTGTACCTGTCTGCCAGCCCAGAGCTTTCAGGAGCTGTCTTTGCCCAAGTGCTGAGGATAAAAGGAGCACATCAGTAGATCTGAGTAACTAAAGCTAAATAGAGTATTGTTTGTACCTTCTAAACTAGAGGACTATCTGGGGCACACAGGAAGCTCATTTGCTGATGCTGTAGTTCTTGGTAATTAGGCCAGAATAAACCATCTACAGTTGTTGTTGCCAACTGTCATTTTTAATCATATTTTGTAGATGGAAAAGAACAAAATTCCTGAGCAAATTTTTTTTGTAACTAAATGATTCAAAATCTCAGCCTTAGGATTCCTATGATTAAAGGATAACTTTATATTCTTTAATGAAAACTATTTCTGATGCTTTGGTGAAAACTTTGCTATCTTTTTTGCAAACATCAGAAATCAAAATTAAAAGAAATAAACCTATCAAAATCTTGGGTTAAAACAATTTATCTTTTTTGATAGTTTGAACTCACAACATGAGCAGACATCCCTAAGCATTTAAACCATACATTGCAATTATGCAACAAAGTAATGAGTTTAAAAAAAAAGTCTAAACAAAAGATATATCCAGGCATTTCTACTAAAACAGTGAAAATCTAACATTTTATTCATCTGCTGGAAAACAATGCATAAAAGTGTTCATGATTTTTCTTAATTAAGAGTTTTTCTTTCCTTTTTATAAGTATCATGAAAAAAATCATCTTACAAAATAATGTTAGGTTAATAAAATCCTTTACATAACAAAAAATGATAGTTTAAAAAATTTTTTGTTGCTTTAAAATTAATTACCTAAAGTCCCACAAGATGAGAAAGATGCAATTATACAGTTATCTAGCTTGTACTGGCTATAAGGAACAATACTCACAACATAGAAAATACTGTGAGCTGGATCACCTTTGTAATGAGCCTCTTAGCTGAAACACTGAGTATTCTTAAATATAATGTATCTACAGTTGTTTTGTGATAGCCATTTTAAGATGTCTCACAATAAAGTGACAAATCTTTGCTCTCACAGCCTGCAGTACCTGTTACAGCATTCAAAGCTGCCAGACCACAGTCCAAAGCCTTTCCAAACTGACACTTTCAAAGGAAAATGTTAATATTTCTTACACAGCTGCTAAGTCATAACACTTGTTCAGACTTTGAGAGCAGATTTTCACATATTTGGCAAATGAAATACATAGCCAAAAAGTGACTCTTTTATGATAAGATGATCAACTGTGATCAACAGATAAATCAGTTTGTTGGTAAATCAGCTCTTTCACAAGGACAAAATGTATTTGGAGGAGATCATATAAAATAAGCATTTTATTTCATGTAATACTTTAACTGATATGTTCTGGATTAAGTTATCTACAAGTCTACACCAAAGGAATCATCCTACTCCTACTGAACTTCACAAAAACTCAGTAACTCTGTCATATTGTTTACCGTCACTTTACCTGGTGACAATTAATGAAAAATAACTCATATTTCTAAGTCTCCAAAATTAATGCTCTTGAACATTAAACAATACCCTGTATTTAAATACCTGTTTTTAGGTTTCTAAACATGACACAGGAATATTTATTGTGCTGTTACTGTCACTCAGCAAGTCAGTTCTATGCTTACCTTCCCAAGCTTTCCCCCATTGCTGGTGTGTCTCCTGCTGGGTGAGGAGTCCGGTGGGAGCAGCACAACAGAAGTGACATCTTAATGAAGCACTTCTTAGGTGGCACACAGACTCGAGTCACTCACTCATCCAACATATGCTTATTTCGTTGGGGAGGGCTGATATGGATTAATCCTATTGAGTTTAAATGCCTAGATCTTAATTTACTTAGTAAAAATCAGAGTGGCAGCTTAAAGAATAAACTACATGGCGGAAGAGCCTGTTCCATAGATTTACCACACCAAAAAAAATTCAGGAGGCAAAGCACGAAGAAATTTTGGAACGCAACCAAAAGATGGGCTTCTATTATGGTAGATAATTTCATAATTTTTACTTTCCCCAAGGCAGTCAATCAGACAGAAGTTCATTAAAAAGCCCAGCGTGGCTAACCCAGTAGCTGTCTCTCACACAGCTTGAGGGCTGCCATTTCAGGGTGCAAGTCACCTCCTGAAAACAAACACAACAACAGTGCCAGAAGTAGGGATTTGCTCTGGCATGAAAAAAACAAGTCTTGTGCTGCTGCCAAGCTTCTCTTGGCAGCAGCTTTGGTAGGAGGTGACCAAACCACCTTGCCCATGGTAAATTTGTGCAAAGAGAAGCAGTAGGACATGTGCAAACACAATGGGAGAAGAGATGTGGAGTTAGAAGAAGAGCCTGATAAATCCACAACACAAACTATATATTCCAAACTATAAAAATTGCAGAAAAGAAAACCTATCAGAGAACACCTGGTTTGAAGGAAACAAGTAGGTCCTGAATCTTCAACAGAAGCAAACTCTTGAAATCGCATTCAAATAAATATAATCTTGCTGATAACATATGACTTAATATTGCAGCTTTTCTACATGTCAATGTTTTTAATCAGTCTATTCAAGCACTGATTATTAACGAGATGAAAGGATGAATACACTAATTGAATGAAAGTGGGAAATACTGGATCCAGCTTCTTTTTTCCCCCTAGTGACTATTATTATTAAGGAAACATCTGCCAAGAGAGCCCTGAAAGTGGGTTGGTAGTCCTTTTCCCACCAAAGATGGAAAAGGGACAAAGAACATTAATCCCTGTTCTTCCTCTTCCATTGCACTGATTTCTATAGTAAGGAATACAATGGGCAAAGTGGACATTTAGCAGAACTTTTATCAATATTCACATACATAAACTCTATTCCAGTTTTTATCAGTACTGAACACAGAATCAGATGGAAAATTATAGTCCCTAATAAGTCTCTCAGAAAACAACTTCCCCCTATGAAAATTGGGGCAATGGGAGCTGGTAGTTTTTCAGATTTTCATGGAAGAAGTATTTGAATAAAAGAACCTAAATAATTTCAACAGTCAGAATTTTCAAATGTAGTTTAAATTACATTTTAAATGCACACTGCACAATTTTCTGCTAGAATGACCAGTACAGAGTTTTAGACTTCACTAAGGGATGTATAAGCATCACTGTGGCTACAAGCTTTTTTTAAGGAGTAAATTCCAGATTCCGTAAATTTTTCTTTAGGAAACTAGACTCCAGGAATTTTAACTCTCATTCAAAAATTATCAACTCAAAAAGTCTTGATGATATACAGTGATACTAGTAGTAAATACATCTCTGTGAGTTTCCTCCACAGCTACTAGCCTCAAGAATACCACTTTTCTAGGAATACTGGGAAGCAAGAAACAAGTAAGAAGAAAAATATATAAGCAACTCTTTTAAAAGTAGTAGTTGCAGATAAACAAAAAACTGTAATTGCTGCTATACAAATAATAAAAATAGGTTCCAAAGGAATACATAACCTAATATGCCATTTCTCCAAATTACTAAATACTGTATTTTACATTACCCGTAGTGTATTAGTAGGCTTATTCATAGAAAAAACAATAATTAAGTGCTTGCAGGACTAGGACCTGTCAAGATTATATTTAGATGTTAAACAGATTTTAGTGTTATATGTTTTCTTATACCACTTTTTTCCCCTCTTGTACTTGTTAGTTTTTGCTTCGCTGGATGTACATAATCTGCTTTTAGGTTTCTGGCTTGCCTGTTGTCCTTAGCACCATTTACTGTTTCCAGTTTTTATTTTTTTGTTTAATCATCAGACCAATACTCAGGGTGACACATAATTTTAATCTGTGCCACTTCATTCCAGCCCAGTTGACTAAGCAACAGAGGCAGAGATAAAAGCCATAAAAGAGTGCCAAAATCCACATTCTTACAGTGCACAGGAGCAGTGCCCTGGTGCATGACTGCACAGGGAAATGTGACTTTGAGCACTCACAGCCTCTCAGGTGCTACTGCAGCAGCCCTGCAGATGAGGAGCCACAAGCACACCCCGATACTGAGTGAAAGTACTTAGTGCAGCTCACAGCACCCCGTGCACCAGCTCAGCTGCACTTCCCCTCAGCACCCCTATCAGCCTGTAAGGTCACAGCTCTCAGGTGCTGAAGGCATCAAGGAACACAGAGGTGCACTTACATGTACCCCTCTTGTCTGCCTGCAGGCCAGCTGAGGCTGAGCTGCAGCCATGCCAGCCTCCTGGGGGAACAGCTCACAGACACCCACATGAGCCCCAAGAACAGGAATTATGCCTCCAAATTAAACAGAGGGAATAAAAGTACAATTAACATGCTCTTGTGCTCTCAGACCTGCTGGTCCAATGGAGTCATTCAGTGCCTTAAAATAAGTACAATGACCTGCAGAGGCATGTGGTTAATAAATAATGAAAGCCAAGAAATAGAGAGGCCTGAGTGTGGAAGAATCATGCAACTATACAGTGACAGGATTGCTGAAGTAGAGAAGACAGCAGGAAAATATTGAAAGAAGTAAAAAAAAAAAAAAAACCAAAAAAAAAAACAAAAACAAAAACAAAAACAAAAACCCAGCAGCTTTGGCAGAACTCTTGGTAGTGCTGTATACACAGAATTTGACACTTAGTTGTACCTATCTGCATGAATTTCTTCCCCTGACCCAAGTTCTGCAAGCTGGGCTCTGCTCATCTAAGATTCCTTTCACCAATATGAAACAGCTGCATTGGAGGAGAAACCAGAGAAAGGTCTCCAGGCACACTATCCTCATTAGCAATTAGTCACTCTCTTCAAATGCATGGTAACTCACCTGCTTCTCTTCCTGGGGGCCAAGAGACACAGAAGTGCAACACAATGAGATGAGAACAAAACAAGGAGGTGCTTATCCTGTGCTTAAGAAAAGCTAGAATGAAACCAGGTGTTTCAGGTGCTGTTTCCCTGGAGGGTCTATAAAACACTGGGTTGTGTGAGTGAGACTTCTTACATCTTCACAGGCCAGTGAAGCTGCTACAGGCACTCTCATGTGGAGTCTTCCAACCCCATGGCAGCTGGGGAAATCTGATGGTATGGTGAGAAGTCAGTAGATGGGGCTTTGCAACTGGGAAGTAAAATTCCCAGTGAAGAATAGGGAGCAGAAGATCTCTCTGCTGATTTGTTAGAAGTACTTATTACAAAAAAGAAAAAAAGCCTGAGTTACATGGTCAGTAAATGCTCACAGAAGCTGCATGACAAATTCATGTAGCATTCTCCCTGTGACAAATGAAAGCCTTTCTACAATAACTATACTAATGTAATCTCACTGTTGACTCCAGAGAAGTCCATGCAAAAGCACTTTCTTAAATTAAGCGCTTTATCTTCCACACCTATGCTCTACCAGCAAAAACAATCACTCTATGATTCAGTAAACTTAGCTTATTTCTTATTATAACAGGGTTTTCTTGAACTTCCTAACATACCAATAGTATCCTGCTCTCTCTTACATTCATTAGGGATGACATGGGAGTTTTAACTCCACATCAAATTGGCAAGCAGTACAGTTTACACCTTCCTTAGAGTGACTGTCATTTGAGTCTTGGAAATTTACACTCAGAATATTGTTTCCACAATAATAGAGACTTTAAACTGAAATAGTCTAGAAAATATTGTGTTCAAAATAACACTGACAACAGAACGCTTGGACTTCCTGAACTGTCAAAGTTCTACGTAGCAAACCATATAGAGCTACATGGTTCCTGCTTTCTCTCTAGGGCTCTAGAAAGACTAACATTTTATAAAGTCAGCTAGTAGAAAACATTGCAATACATGCTAAAAAACAAACTAAGATAAAGCCCAGTTATATTCTGTAAAGTTTCTTGGAGTATTTCAGGTCATTGCCAAGCTACCAGCCTTTAAAAGGCCAGTAGAATTTTATTGAAATGACAAACACGTATTTTGCGGGACAAAATCTCTGAATGAAATATTAACAATAGGTTCCCGAAAGCATTCAGGTGAAATGGTTCAAACGATTGAAACACACATGGGCTGTTTTACATACAAGCGACACAGCCCTTTAGCACAGTGGAAACAGGCAACAGAATTATCCTCAGAGAGGCTATTATTTCAATCCAGAAACAACGCTAAGCGAAGTTCATAAACAAATGCAAAGAGAGCCGGAGCTCCTACAGACAAAAGCAAAGCTCAGAGTTCGGTATCCCCTCGCGTACTCTCTCTGCGGTTCACACCTGCCCATAACCCCTTGTTTTATCTCATTTTCTCCTGAACATTCGGGACTCGCTGCCCAGGTGGGGCCACACGCTCCCGCCGCACCGTCCGAGGGGGGAGAGCGCCCGCCCCGCGCCCCTTCGAGTTCTCACCAACACCTTCCGTACTTTACACATGTAAACGTATCGCAAAAGAAACATAACATAAACCAACACATGCTCAGACAGTAATAACAATAACGACAATCTGTATCTCACACACGCTGCCCACCGCTACCTGTGCGGAGGAGCGCCGAGCCCGCTCACCTGCCGAACACGCCTTCGCGCCGGCCCCGCTCGCTCCCGGCCCCGCTCCCGGCGCACGGCAGCACCCGAGAGGCGGCCCCGGCAGCCCCCACGCCCCGCTCGCTGCCCACCTGCCCGCGGCTGCGTCCCTCAGCGCCAGCGCCCGCCGGCTCCCGCCGCCACCTGCTGCCGCGGGGCCGGCCCGGGCGGGCGGGGCGATGGCGGGGGCGGGCCGGGGGCGCTCGGGGCCGGTCTGGGTGCCCGGCGGGGCTGTCTCGCACCTGACACCCAGGTGCGTCCCCCCTGTGCGGGGAGCGCTGCCACGGCCGGCCCGGGGCAGCTGCACCGAGCGCTCCCGTGGCACCGAAGTTTCCTCCTTGCCGCCCCTCAGTGCGGGCGCTCCCCTCCTCGCTTAAGCCATTCTCAACACTGTGGCGCTTCCTTTCTCCCATCCCCTGGAGCCCCCGCCCGTATTCCGCCAGGCGCCCGCTGGGAGCGGACGGTCCCTCAGCGCTGCTGCCGGACCGGCCGAGGGTCGGCGGGGTGCGCTCGGCCCCCTCGGCTGGGTGTTACCTGTCCGTGCAGCGCTCCGCGCAGCAGAGCCCCGCCGGGGCGGCGCGGTGTCCGCAGGAGCCATCAGCGACCGATCCGGAGCCGCCGCGGCCGCTCCGTGTGCAGGGACGAAGCAGTTAAAGCCGAGCAGCGCCGGGGGAGGAGGTTTGGGCCCTGCCGGCCGCCGTCTCGCCGTGCCCGCCCCGCGGCGCGCCGCTCGATTCAAAGCAGAGCCATGGCGGAGCAGGGCCTGGGCATGGCCTCCATGATCCCCGCGCTGCGGGAGCTCGCCGGGTAGGACGGCGTCTGTGTGCGGGGGCTGTGCTGCGCTGCGCTGGGGGAGGCGAGCCCGGTGTGTGTGGCGGGGAACGGGAGAAGGAGGTGTGCGAGGTGTCCTGCGGCCGGGCCCGCGCCTTCACCTCCGCTGGTCCCTTCTCCCGCCGCCTGCCGGGGTCTGTCCCTGTTTGTCCCTCCCGGGTGGCGCTGGCAGATCCGGACGTGAGCGGCCCGATGGCCTCAGAGCAGCCGGTGCCCCCGGGCTGCCGCTGGGTGTGCTCGGAGGTACAATTGTATTCTGAAGATGTGACCCTGCAAGGCCTGACTGCTGTAGGGCAGGCCGGTCACTAAAACAAGAAAATTAAAAGGGAAAAAAAAGACCTAAAACCCAACCCTCCCCTCCCCCAAACCTCTACACAACACCAAGAAATAAATTTGTATTTATTTTTGAAGACTTCTGGAAGAAAATGTGTTTAACATTCAGTTGTTGAGATAGACTCCAAGTAATTACGTTCTACTTTAAAATTAGTAACATCAAAATATTGTTCTTTTAATTTTAGTGCTAGTCCAGAGGAATACAACACAGTTGTGCAGAAACCAAGACAAATACTTTGCCAGTTCATTGACAGAATTCTTACAGACGTAGATGTTGGTAAGCATTACATTCCTATAATCTAAAATTATCTGGTTTATACTTTAAGTGATTTCTCGCCAAAAACGAAAGTTAACACTCTCATTTTAAAAAAAGTTTTAGTTGAATACAATAACATTTATGACATACTTTTTGATAAAGTCTGTGATGAAGTATTTCTGTTAGGATGTGAAGTTCCCTATGTAAATAAACCATACACACACACCCCAAAAGAAGAAGGATCCCTGGGGGATCTGGGTAAATCTGATATGATTCAGGTACCTGTTTCAACAGAGCAGCATTAGATATGTTCAGTGTTTTGTTAAACTTTCTGCTTCAGTAAGCTGAATTTACCATTTAAAACCTTTTATATATTCTGGAGGTTTGAAACAATTCTCAGCATTGTTTCTCCAGCAAGACTGTAAACCTAGGGAAATGTTAAGTATTTGCTTTTCTTCACTCAACACACAGTTGGATAGAATTTTAACTGAATGTTAATGTATTTGGGGTTAATAATATTTAATGAGTAATTTATACTTCATAAAGTTTGGAGTCACATAGAGGGTTTCAATATGCATGAAATTATCTTCATGGATTTAAAAATATACTCCCAATAATTAATGTGGAAGGTTTAATACCATATCATAATATTTTATATATAATTTAAAAATTTTTCTCGTAGGGTGTGAACAAAATTTTTGAAGTGGTTTATTGCAATACTGATTTAAATATTGTCTTCTTTTTTTTAAAGTTGCTTTGGAGCTGATTAAGAAATCAGATTCACAGCCCAGTTCTGTGATGTTGCTTGATTTCATTCAACATATCATGAAATCTTCCCCACTTATGTTTGTAAATGTGGATGGAAATCAGGAGGAAACTGAATGCAGTTGCATTGGTGAGTTTGTTGAAAATGTTTATGCTGAAGCTTGGTATTTTCAGGATTTAAATTTGCAGACAGTGGGATCATCCAAAAGAACAGAAAGGAGAAAAAGGCAGATATGTAAGTTCATCATTATAAATTTATAAGTGAATATGGTGATAGACTTTGAATATTGTGAATGGATTAGCACTTGTGATAATGGGAAATTCTCAGGACAGATTTTGACATTATTCATTACCACTGCATAGGTATATTATTATGTAGTGTTGATGAGATATGCTGTTCGTGTTCTCATTGCCTGAGGGTGTTTTTTTGACAGAAGAAAATGTCTGGAAATACCAGTGTAAAATATGTGTCTTCCATTCCCAACCCCCATGTTCTGCCCCCTCTTTTCCTCTTTTTCAATGGGATCTGCTGAATAAATGTCCCAGTGAAGACTCTGTTTACTAGGCCTACGTGCATTTAGCTCAAGGAGTTTAGTTTTAGTGGTAAGCAATCTGCTCTTAGGGAGGTTCTCAAGTGGAGATTTTCGTTTTTGTCTTAATAATAAATATTCTCTTTTATTGTCCTAGAATTTAGTAACTGGATCATAACAAGGCTTCTTCGTATTGCTGCAGCTCCAAACTGCAACACATTGCACAAGAACATTTGTGATGTCATCTGCTCTTTACTTTTTCTGTTCAAAATGAAGAGTGGCTCCATTTTTGAAGCGCTAACTAAAGACTTGCTACAGCTTTTTCAAGACTTAATCATCTTGCATGAAAGAGATGCACAGAAGTATCTCTGGGGAGATGGACTGGTCTGGCCAGTGACTGTACAGAGATTTTCCAGCAATATAAGTGACAAAGTGGGATATTTAAGATTAGCACCATTACAGCTGATGAGTATGCCAAATATAGAATATTTGGAAGTTGTATTAATGTCTATTTTGACAAATATTGTTGCAGATATCTTTTTTGTAAGACAAGATATTATTCTCTGGGGGATAGGCTGCTCCCTGTTGGAGTATGGCAGTCCAAAAGTTAAAACTTTGGCAATGAAGTTTGTGGTGAAGTTAATTCATTTAGGAGGACCTCCAGAACAGCTGGCCAGTGTTTTTTTCACAGTCCTTTTTGAAATTCTACAGTCAGCACTTGAAATGGATAGTGATGAATCAGAACTCATTGGAGAACCACTCTTACTGTTGGTGAGGACATTGCTGCCTTTTGAAACAGATTCTTACAAAAATATTGAACCTGTCTACTTGAATATGCTGCTAGAGAAGCTCTGCTTGTTGTTTGAAGGGAATGTGTTTAGGTGTCTTCAGTCTGAAAAGCTGAAAACTGCTTTTTGCCATACACTGCAGTATTTTCTGGAGTTTGTTCCAGCTGGCTATGAATCTGCCTTACAAATAAGAAAAGCCCGTATCAGTACCATATGTAGAAGTTTTGTGAATGTGCTTGGAACTCAGGAAGAACAAGAGGTAGGTTTATTTTAAAAACTGAATTTATTGTGTGAATAGATAATATATAAAAACCTATACCTATGGAAAGAAAATAATCTAGGAAGTATAATTTTTTGTTGCATGTTTAGGTTTATACTCTTTTTTTCTCAACTGTTTCATGTTTGTACAGGTCAAGGTTCTTAAATCTGTTGGATGTAGCTGGACTCCTATGTTTTTCAGATGTATTAAACTGTCCATAAGCTATGCAGGCACAACTGTCTGTCCATAATCTTAATATAAGATGGGAGTAAGGCCTAGAGTGCACTCAGATGAGGGCAGCTTTGCAAGCAGTGTGCAGTAGTTTGGGATGCTCTTTCCAGCTATTTGCTCTTAGTCATGTTTGTTAGGGACAGGTAGACAGAAAAGATTAAATTAAAATAAAGTCAATGGTTTAGGTTGGCTGGGACCTTTAAAGGCCATCTAGTCCAACTCCCTGCAATAAGCAGGGGCAGCTTCAGCTACATCAGGGTTCAGAGCCCCACCCAACCTGACCTTGTTTCCAGGGATGGGGCATCCACACCTCTCTGGGCAACATGTGCCAGTGTGTCACCACCCTCCTAATAAAAAATTTCTTCCTGATACTCAACCTAAATAAACCCTGTTTTAGATGAGAAGCATAACAAGGTGTTGATAATGAGTTGTTGATGTGCTGAATGCCTCTATTCCATACATTCATCTGTGTATCCTACCTGTTTGTTTAACTTTGAGTGTCTGTGTGATGCTTTGGTAGCAAGGTATTATGGCAGGAACTGGGAAACAGCTGAACAAGCTGCATCCTCTCTGGTAGCAGAAGAGGAAATTTTGTGCTCATAAGAGCTTTCATCTTGTAATTAAGTTTTTTGAATGGAAAGGTTTTTATGAACTCTTTTACCTTGATGTTTTGCAATTTAATATTTTAAGTCAGAAGTAATAATACCACATCTTTAAGTAAGGCAGAGCATACATCATGGTACCTCTGTTGTTTGTCCATCCCAGTATCTGGTGAGTCCACTTTATACAGCATTAAAAACACAAACAGAAGAAATCTTTGAGGAGATTCAGCAGAAGCAGTTGGAGAGCTCAGATACTGATGGGTGGAGCAGCAGCAGTGACGAAGTTCCAGAGAAAAAACGGCGACTGAGCCTACCCACAAAACATCCAAGGAAATCACCTGCACCTTTAATGTATGACACTTAGTAACTACTTTTATAGGAATTTGGCTATTGAATAATAAATTACAACTTCTTGAGGCAGTTTCTTCTTAACAGATTGAAAGAGCTTCTGGGGAAAAAAAATCGAAATTATATTTTGAGGGATCAAAATCTGCTGCAGAGTTTTAAGCCAAACTTTATTAAGAGACTGTTTTAAATGTATTCGGTGAAAATTATTTTCATTTTTTCACACTGAAAGCTGAGAGCATCCATAGTGTGACAATGGTGTGTGGCTGTGCTGTTACACTGGATGTCCTTAAAGCAGGTCTAGTTAAGTCAAGTTGTGCTCAGATGAACAAAACCAGTTCTCTCAGCCTCTCCTTGTGCTGTGCTCCCTGATTGTCTCGGCCTTGTGCCAGCAATTGATCTCTTTCTTCTCTTTGTGCACTCAAAATTGGCTCGGGCATGTTGCACTCCAGGTGTGGGCTTGTGATCAGCCTTCACTCTTTGAGTACAGCCCAGGGTCTAGTTGACCTTTTTTGAAACAAGGTCACACTGCTCTAATATTCCAGTTTTCCACAAGCTTGCCGGGTCATTGTCTCCAAAGCTGCTCATTAATTAGTCATCTCTCAGTCTGTTCTGTTGCATCAGTGTTTTTTTGCTAGTTGCAGGACTTTTCATACAGACCTTCATGAAGTTCTTGTCAGCCTAATTTTGTAGACAGTTGAAGTCTTGTGAAAAAGCAGCCCACTTTTCTCCACAGAGCTGCCTGTCTCATTGTAGAAAGGCATCGAGTGCATGGTTTGCCTGTTGTAAATACATGCTGGCTGTTTCCAGTCACCTTCTTGTCTCTCATGCAGGTAGAAATGGGTTCAAGGAAGACTTTTTCCATAATCTTCCTGGGGAGTGAGATTCGGCTGACAGGCCTATAGTTCCTTGGATTGTCTTTTTTTGCCTTTCTTAAAGATGGATGTAACATTTGCAGTTGTATGGTTACCAAGACCTTCCAAGTACTGTACAGTTATATGTTTATAGCCTTTCAGATAAGTCTGATATGAGTCATACTAAAATTCAGAGTTAGGATATTTTCCTTCCAAAAAAACACATTTAAGCTAAAGCTTCATTTGGTATTTTCCTAATCCTTTATCAAATATGGATTAGCTCTGTTTTTTCTATGATTACTTATCTTTCCTGAAATAAACTATGTGTTGGAAAATAATTAATATGGTCAAATTACAGACTTAGCCCTGTAAACATGAAACTGAAGAGTGCTCTGTGGAATGCCATCACTAAGAAAGCTGCATCCTTAATATCTCTCCTTGAGGAAGAAGTTCTGCCAGGAGATGTTCTTCAGACTGTGGAAGGGATCGCTGTAATTCTGCGATTGGCTGCTCTGTGCATAGTTCATTGTTCTCCCCCAACAGATTCCACCAGGTAAAGGTACCCAGGGGAAACTGTGGAACCAAGAGTTTGTTGTAACTCTCGCTACAACTTGTGTAATTTAATGCTTGTGTGTGTATCAGGATCAATATTGGATGGGTCCTGTATGTTTTGAAGAAGTACATTTTCGTACTAACCTGGCTTACAAGCAGTTAATATTAAATGTTGTTTGTTGCATTTGTTGCATTGATGTGATTTCTGTTTTAACAGTAAAGAGCATGGAGTGTCTCATCCGTGTAACTCTGATATGTGTAAGAATACTCCAAGCTCCTCAGATTCAATGGTGAATATACAGTTCAAGTGGATTTCCTCTGATTTTACCATAACAGTCGTGAAAGTCTGCAGAAACCTGTTAGAGGCTGCTACGCAGATTGTTAATCTAGAACAAGTGATTGACAGAATAGTAAAAATCTTTGATGCTTTGCTATATGCACAAGGTAACAAACCCTTTAAGATTGTCTTGTATTTTGTAAATTAAGAATTAATCTGACTGTATTAAGTCTGTTTTGGTAGAGGTACTGGAATTATGACTCTTGTGTTAGTATTCCAACTCTTATACAAAAAAGGTTAAATAAAAAAAAGATCATTATTTTCTGTTTAGAGACCTTCATTTGCATTCCTTTATGAACATCATTTACTTCTTTTGTCTGTACTTCTGTTGATTTTATCTGAGCACGAGAATACAAATGGATAGTGAAAATACATAAAAAAGGAACAAACTTTAGCAGTTTTCTTTTAAAGACACAGAGAGGCAGGATACTTTGCTGTCTTTGTTCCACTCATCGATTTCAAAGCTTGTGACCAGCTTCAGCAAACATGGCATGCGTGGTACCAAAAATATTGAGTACTTCCATGTTTCTTTTTTAAAGTGACTATTAGGATGGAGGACAGACTCAGTTACCAAGACTAAAAAGGTATTATGAGTTCAGTTTACCAGACACACAGAAGTCCAGCTGAAAATCTTTGCACAAATCCAGAGATACCAAAAATACATTCATTCTGCTGCTGCTGTGTTACATTCTGTCATCTGTTTAATGAGATTTTTAGGTTATTCTGATTTAGCACTACATGATTTATTATCACATGCCTAAAAAGTAGGATATCAACATGTGGGAATAGTGATACTAATCTTTGTTGATAGAAAAAGTAATACTTTGTAGCAAATTAAGAACATAAAATGTTTTAAAACTTTATAGAGCTGAAAAAAATATTTTTGTTGTTGTTTTGCTGTTTTTTCTCCCCTAGTGAAAATTCCATTGAGTGATCAGATTCTTGGTGACTTATGTGGATTGCTGTCTCTGCCCTGGATTTACAGCTATCCTGATGATTCTTCTTTTAAGCCATCTGTTTGGGGGTTTGGTCCTCTAGTTTTGAGTCAAAAAACTGCAGAGAGTTTCTGTAAGTATGTTAAAGGATATAAAGCCTTGTTCCACTTTGGAATGATTGTTCTAAAGTAAAATTATTTTATTTGCCTTCTTATGATGTATTAAAAGTTTAAATCAAGTAATTATTTGCTTTGTTTTTTCTCTTTAGCACCCCAAACTCAGTCACACTGTGTGTTCCTTCTAACTCTCTTCCCAAGAAACATTCATCTGGATTGGAGGAAATCAGTTTATCACTGGGCATTACAAAGTCAGCATGAAATAATTCGGGCTACTTGTGTTAAAGGATTCTCTCTCCTGCTTCATCCTGTGCAGCCCTGCAGTGTGATTCCCAGAGCTCTTTTGTATGTATTAATGCAGCTTTTCTGTCTGGGCAAATAATAAATGGAATATAAGCACAAAAATAAATGTTCACTTCATACGAAATTTGCTAGATCCTAATTTCAGAAAACATCAGATATCAACAGGATAGATGCACATGATCATGTCTGTGTGACACAGTAGTGTTCACTTACTATGTTAGTATACAAGTTCCTTTGCTAGCTGAAGACCCCACTTTAAATTAGGAAGGGGAAGGGAGATCTTTGTCCATGTCTCTTAAAATCTTTGCAGGTTCTCTGCCTTTTTTCTATATGTCTTGGTGTCTTCTGTCCTTTTGTGTTGGTCTTCAGTTTCTTCTTTACAGCATGCCAGCTTTACCATGCCCAGGGCTACTTCAAACGTTTAACAGAGCATGAGGGTGATCTGAAAAGGACAAAGATGATTTAGTGAAACAGATCCTTAAGCTGTCCTGATTGTACTGTCAGTATAGTTAGACAGCTCAGACAATGTAGAAAAACACATTTCTAGGTAAACGATCTATTAAAACAATTTCATTTTTGTTTCCATTTCAGAAATCAAATCAAAGATGAGTCTGAGCTAGTCAAGGAGGCTTGTGCTGCTATAGTTGGGAAGTTATCTTGTTGTCTTTCTGGTCCATTCCATGTACAACCTTCCTTAGCAGACTCTGCTATTAAGGATGTTACTCATGATATTTTGTGTAGCAGCCTTACTGTGACTTCTGCTCATGGAAAAACCTCTTCGGTGCAAGCCTGTGTTTTCAAGCCCTTTTTTGTTCTACTTGAGAGCCAAGCACCCAGTTCAGTAAAGCTAGGTATGTGGCTTTACCTTAGTAACATTTTACACTTCCATCTGCGGTATAAGTCACTATATCTGTACCTTTCCCTGTTCCTTTTTTTCTGTGTTGGGTTTTTAATAGTTTTATTGATGTTTGAAATGTATTTCAACTGATATCACTGCTGATATTCAATGTTGTCAATGATGTTCTTTTTAAACTACCTTGGTTTGAATTTGGTCTATGGCTATATCTAAAACTTTAATACTTGATAAAATCTGAATTTTAAATATCTTCTCTGATTTCACAATATTTATTCTTTTGGTTAAAAAAGTAAAGTGTGCTTTATTGTTTGTTTGCATCACTCTTTTGTGCACTTCAGTAGATTTTGAACAAGTATTAAAAATATGTTTTCCTTTTCTCCTCCAACCATGCCGCCCAGCATTTATAGAAAATATACCTCATCTTTGCAAACACCTGGATTTTAGTACTGATGAGTCCAGTGTGAAGACTCTTGTTGGGTCTTTATTAAATCTAATGGAAGATCCAGACAAAGATGTAAGAGTGGCATTCAGTAACTGCATAAAGAACATACTAGAATCCTTAGACTCTGAAGAAGGATTCATAAAAGAGGTGAATTCATGTTTATTTTTGGATTTTGTTCCTAACTTACTATGTTTTTTGTTTCAGTAGTGTCAAACGCTAACATTAATTTATTTTTTGTTTTCCTACATACCAGCTGTTTGTTTCAAGGATGAAAGAAGCCTATACAAATGCCAAAATATCAAGAAATAATGAGCTTAAAGATACCTTGATTCTCACAACAGGAGATATTGGAAGGTATTTTTGATAGTATCTTGAAAATTGCCAAGTTATGTCAGTTTGTGATATAAAGTGTCCTTTCTATAAGTGTAAGATTAAATTACTTATTTTGAAGTGACTGCTGTGGAACATCCCTCAGTTTCTTCTGCCCTGTCATAGGAAGTACAGATAAGGCATGCAAATACAACCATGACTCATTTTGCATGATGGCAATTGCATGTTCTTAACTCATTTTATTAATGCAACAGTTCAGTTTTACTTTCTAATCCTTTTTATTCTGCTTTCTTTGTAAGGGCATCCAAAGGAGATTTGGTACCATTTGCCCTCTTGCATTTGTTGCACTGTTTGTTGTCCAAGTCACCTTCAGTGGCCGGAGCAGCGTACACGGAAATCCGGGCCCTGGCAGCAGCCAAGGCCATAAAACTGCAGGCTTTTTTCAGCCAGTACAAGAAGCCAATCTGTCAGGTAAAAAGAGTGTGTGGTTTAGAAAGTGCATGTATTTGGGTTCTTTGTGAATATTCTGAAAATGGAATTGAAGGTCACAATTGCAGTATTGCTTAAGGTGAAATCTCATAGGACAAGAAAGAAATTATTTTACGGAGAAAACCTTACAAACACTCAGGAAGGAACTGGAAATCTTTGACTTTATCGTGATGTCCCCTCAATAGTGTTGCTGCTCTGTTTTATTGCCTAGATGCTTCATTCTGAAATAGAGACTCTTGCATTCTGTAGTACTATAGCTGAAAGACACTATGATTTAAAATTGGAATTGAAGTCAGCATTTCCCAGGCATAATTCTGCCATGATTGATTTAGGTTTTTTGTTATATTCATTACCTAATGACAAAAAGTTCTGTTTAAAAGAAAATTGTCAAAAGCAGACTTTTCTAAGTTTGAATATTTTTTAAATAATGCAATATTTGAATCCAGGGTTGCAAAATTGAATGTAATTATTAAGTATTGTTACATATAATTATATGTAATTATTACATTATGAATGTAATTATTATATGTAATAATCCAGTTTTGTTGCAAAGTAATAATCATAGATCTAGGTGCAATAAATGAGAGAGAAAAATGATGCATTTGAAAGACTAGTGAAACTTTTGTGTTTAGTTTAGGGAGTGAACAAGAGGAAAATAATACTAAATACCTATTTCTTCATGCTTAGTTTCTAGTGGAATCCCTGCACTCCAGCCAGATGGTGGTGTTGAGTGCTCCGTGCCAGGGCAATGAGCTGCAGAAAGAAACAGCTGCTCACCAGAGAGAAATGGCTCTGGACATGTTATCTGAGATTGCCAGTGTATTTGATTTTCCAGATCTAAATCGCTTTCTCTCAGTAAGTTGGTCAGTCCTTCCGATATTTTGCATTTGTGCTTGTGACTTTCAATTTTAATCCACACTTTCTCTTGGGAATGCTGCAGCTGAGAGCACAAATGCAGAGGAACAGTTTTATCAAGGAGTTAGAGGGATGGCTACAGTGCCAATTGAAGTATGATGGATAAGGAACTAGAATGCTCATTAAGTATAGCTATATTAATGATTTAGTGCACCTGGAGGCATCCTTTGTAAGGTGTGATTTTTGCATGGTGTCAGCTTTCTTATTTCAAAAGAAGCTACCATTCTGTGGATACAGATCTTTTTGATCTGGTTAGATACCTGTTTTACTGGAATCCTAAGTAGCTTCAGAATTGTACTTGTGTTTTGCTTGTTGGTAGATGGGAAGTGCCCAACTGTTAAGTGAGCAGTGTTCTAGCTGAATCATAGGCTGAGTAAGTGTTGTGTGGGGGGGCATGTTGGCTTTTTGACTTCTTTTGGGTTGGTTTTTTTTAAGATTTCCTTTTGTGGAGAATCTGGATTGACACAAAAAATGCTAGCTCACTTTTTTTTTTACATGTTTCCTAGTATGGATTAGATGAAGCAGCTCCAAAACTAATTAGTTGTATCTGCATTTTTACTGGGTATATTCATTTTATTAAAGTTTTTCTCTGTTCATACCTATGGTCATAATTACGACCAGACACATGTGTTGTGGTACTGACACAAATGGAACTTAGCCTAACCCTGGGGTTTTGGAGGGTTGGTTTGTTTGTTTTTTCCATTAACTGTAGTTCTTAATTTACCAGCGGACCCTGCAAGTTTTGCTTCCTGACCTTGCAGCCAAGGCCAGTCCTGCAGCCTCCACACTTATCAGAACCATAGCAAAGCAACTGAATGTGAACCGAAGAGAGATTTTAATCAATAACTTCAAGTACATCTTCTCTCATTTGGTCTGTTCCTGCACCAAGGATGAGCTTGAGCGGGCACTGCATTACCTCAAGGTAAATTGGCATTTGCTCTGTTACACCTGCAGATTAGGAGCAACAGTTGATGCATAGTGAGCTTTCTGCTTTGTTTAAATTAGGGTATTGCATAGCAGAGGTTGGGAAATTGCATATCCAAAAATTTTGTTCTTATTGTTTATAATCACTTCCATCGGCTCTGAGGAATGTTTCTAAGATATTTTATGAGCTAGGCAATTTCTAAAAGCTTGGTTTGTCTAACATTGAGCTGTTTGAAAGCTTTTTCTTTGACTTCTATAACAAACCAACCACAGCCCAATGCCTCCTGTCTCTCAGTGTGCTAATTACATTGTGATTAAATGAAGACTGTGTTTGACTGTAGAATGAGACTGAGATAGAGCTGGGCAGCTTGCTGAGACAGGACTACCAGGGCCTGCATAACGAATTACTGCTGCGGCTCGGGGAGCACTACCAGCAAGTCTTCAATGGTTTGTCCATATTGGCTTCGTTTGCCTCTCAGGATGATCCCTATCAGGGACCTAGGGAAATAACCTCACCAGAACAAATGGTAAGGACATCGAAATATTCATGCTCACTTTTGTCAATAATTTCTTTTTGGCTGCTGTGAGAGTGAAGACAATTTGCCGTTCTCTGAGCATCACTTATTTCAGGAAAAGTGGAAGAAACACTGACATTTCCTGTTAAGTGTTTCTGTAATAGGGAGATCCATACCAGTATGCATAAAACCAAATCAAAACAAAAAGTGCCTGAACAAACCAACAACACACGTGTAAATCCTAACATCCTACAAAACAGCAAAACCCACAGCCTAATAAGGATGTCTGTTAATAATACTGATGTTTCTTAAGTAACAATATATTTTGGATTCTCCTCATATGTATGTCAGAATGAGCATTTCATACCTGCTTTTTAATTTCTTAGGCTTTGGAATGTATTAATTGTAAGGTTATTTGAGGTTTTAACTTTTTTTTTTCTCCACAGGCTGATTATCTGCAACCTAAATTGCTTGGTATCTTGGCTTTTTTTAACATGCAGTTACTGAGTTCCAGTGTTGGCATTGAGGATAAAAAAATGGTGTGTAAACTTAATTTTGAATATTAAAACAAAAGTAAGCAAGGACTATTCTAATATTCCAGACTGTTCTAATATTCCATTTAATTCTTTAATAAAGAATTAAAAATTCTTTATTAAAACATCAAACTAATTTTGATGTCATAAAGTATGATTTCTTAAGCAATGGTAGCCTGATTTTAATAGAAAATATGACTCCTGCATGTTTTCCTCAGTATCTGATACACTAAAATGGCTTTCATCTGTCTAGGCTTTAAACAGCCTGAGGTCTTTAATGATGCTCATGGGTCCCAAACACATCAGTTCAGTCAGAGTGAAGATGATGACCACGCTGAGAACAGCTCTGAGATACAAGGATGACTTCCCAGAGCTGTGTTGCAGGTGAACTGATGGTGTACCCAAACAGTGACATCCCTGCTATTTTTGTCCTTTAATATACTGTTTGGTTTTGTTCTGGACAGTAATCTAAACCACAGTGCTGAAATAGGTTAAAGTGCTTCTCATGACTCACCTGAAATGTTTCCTGCAGAGGAGAATCATTGATTATATTATTTGGTTGCCTTTTCTTGTTTAGAGCCTGGGATTGCTTTGTTCGAAGTCTGGACCATTCCTACCTTGGCTCCTTGCTCAGCCATGTGATAGTAGTGTTACTGCCCCTCATACATATCCAACCCAAGGAAACCACAGCAATATTCCACTTCCTCATCGTGGAGAACAGGTACTGCACAAAATGTTTTCATTTATATGGTTTGAATCCTTCAACAGGAATGGGGATAACCTTAAATTCACGTCATCCAGCACTGAGATGAGAAAACTTTTTTTTCTGCTAAATAGTTGTTGTTCTGTAAAATTGCCCCTTCTCTAAATTGTGTTGAGGTCTTGAAATGTAACAAGTGATAGCCTCATCACTTGGGGTTTTTATATTGTCCTTATAAATATATATGATGCTGTAGCCAAGTTACAACCCATTCAGGCACTGAACCCTGCCAGGTTTTCTTCAGTGAAAACTTAAGAAATTACTTCCCTCTACAGAATAATGATGATTGCTAACATTTGCTCTAAGCTATAGAGAAATGTACAGAATTGGAAATGGGGAGAAAATGAGTTCTTTATTTTCTTCAATACTTAGAGGTATAAATATGAAGTGCACAGATTATCATGTTGAGTAAGGTTTCATGCATTCCCTTCAAATGGTCACACCAATAAAATAAAATCAAAGTTTAATACAAAATACTTTAATTCTCATGACTTAATCTTTTTGAAGATAAGATTGAGGCATAATTCTTTTTCATCTTATATTTTATAGCCTAAATGGGGTCATTTTAGGAATGTTGATACTTAATATCTTGATTACTTTTGATAGGTTTTCATTTCTCTTGCATTGTATCATACCAACAGTTGTCATAATAAAAGGTAGTAATAGGAATAATATGGCTCTTGTAGAAGGCCATAGTAGCAATATTGAAAGAGATTTTCTTCATTGCTTTCTTTTGATGGGTTTTTAAGGTTTTTGTGATTCAACTAATGTTTGCTGTATTCTTTGCAATATTTTTTGATAACTATTAGGGATGCAGTGCGAGACTTTCTACATGAAATATATTTTCTACCTGACCTTCCTGAACTAAAAGAAGTTCAGGTTGTCCTTCAGGAATACAGAAAGGTACAGCTTCTTTTATTTATTTGCTTGGCTTTGTTGTATTAAATTAATTCATGACAATTGAGGAAAACATGTAAGGTGTATTGTTAAGTGGAAATATATTTATCTGCCTCCACCACAAAGTAGGTTTTGTGTATCACAGGCATAGTTTGAAGCATGTTCTGATTCTTGTTAGGAATGAAATGAACTCATGTTCAACATTCTTGTTTCTGTAGCACCTCCTGAGCCCTGACTTCTCTTTTGTGACAGATTATAAGATGAGAAGTCAACAGTTTTACTATGGCCATATTCTCTTTACAGGGAACAAAGTTTGTCTCTTCTTATGAGTACTCTATGGTCCATTTCATTTGCTTGTCCTCAGAATGATTAGGTAATAGATGGGAAGTAGCAATTATTTTGTGGGAGTGATGCAATGAATGTAGAAATTAATTTGATTTTAGACAGACTTTAGGCAAAGCATTGTCTTCTGATTTTATAATTTTAAATTACAACATCATTATATTTACCCAAAAGTAAAATATAGCACCTTTTTGAATAAAACATTTTTAAAAATAAGCAAGAAGACATTGGTATATGATATAGGTGAGAATGTAGGCAAAAAGGGCAGTTATTTCCATGTTTCTTGCTTGTGTTGTTTGAGCTTCTGTTCAGTCATATTCCTGTTATACTTAACCTGAACTTCTTGTGCCATGTTCAGGAATCCTCCAAAAGCACAGACCTGCAGACAGCCCTGCAGCTGTCTATGAGAGCAATTCAGCACGAGAACGTGGATGTTCGGATTCATGCACTTACCAGCCTGAAAGAAACATTGTATAGAAACCAGGTATAGAAAACCTCCTTCAGTAGAACTAAAAATAAATTAAATTAGCATCTGGACCAAAAGTCTGAAACTCCTTATTGGTACAGGGTGTTCACTTTAACTGAGTTATTGTCCTGAGTTCATTAAGTTGTTTCTTCATATAATGGGGGAAATGGATTATTTTTCATGACACCTCAGTGTAGGTGGACTTTCAAATCCTTCAGATATTTGTGATGCTGATTCAGCAAGGCTAGAGTACTTTTTTTTTTTCCCCCCAACTCTGAGGAAAGATGTATCTCACAAATCCATTTCAGCAAGTTATTATGTGGGCTTATTGTCTGTTTAGGGCATGTATGGCTTCTGCATCAGGAGCCTCGTACGTAAAACCAAGCATGTGTGTGTGTAATGTATGAAAGAGTTAAGATGTGTTTGACCACCTCACACCTTCTTTTATTTTCTCTCCCTTCTTTGTCTTCCATTCTCAAAATTTTAAAACCATTGATCATATTCAAATAAATTTTATAGCCATGTACAAGCTGAAGACACTGCTTTACAATTGTGTGTGGTTATTAGCCCAAAGGGTGTATGTGACCCATTAGAAAAAGTAATAAATCTGTACCCTTAGTAGTTATAAGATTGTGAGACACTCTTTAGCAGAAATTTTTAAAAGAAGTCCAGCTAAAAGAACAATCATTGTGTGTACTCCTGGCCAACCAGTAATTCTTGCAGCTCAGGTCAGCAAAATCCTGCCATGTCTTGCTGAATTAGAGGTCTAGCAAAATAATTGAGGCAAATCAAACTTAATTAGTTCCTCAGCTTGTGGAACTATTTGCTCTGTTATGTTGGCTGTGGTTTCAGTTTTCATTAAACATAACAATGACAAACATCTTGATTTCTTTCTGTATTTGGACTAAATGTGAACCTGAGGAATAAAAGCTGGGCCAAAACAAAAAAAGAAAGGACACCCAATTAAAATGATGAGCACTGATCAAAGGAGTTGAAACCCTGGGCTTTGTAGGTTTTGAGAGTGAAGAAATGTCCAAAAAAATGATAAATAATAAGAACAGAAATAGCAGCAAACCCAGAAGGTATGACAACAGTTGCATGAGAGAAATTGGGAGGAAGTATTGGAACACATAAGAAGAGGGATAAGTATGTGAAAAAGATAATGTAGGAAAGAGGTACTTGGTAAGACAAAGAAAGAAAATGCAGTTAGTAGAGTGGTGCACGACAATGAGATACAATATTGGCCATAACAGCATTATTAACTGAGGCCCAAATCCCTCATACATTTGTTTAGTCCTTTCTAGGGTGAGAAGCAGATTAGTGCAATTGGACTGCAGTTACAACCTGAACTCATGGCTCAACGAAATCGGAAGTGAGTTACAGGTTGAAGATTTCCGAAATTATTCACAAATATGGTTGTAGAATAACTCATCTTTATTATTCATCTTCCTAGGAAAAATTGATCAAGTATGTCACAGACAGTGAAACCGTAGAGCCGGTCATCTCCCAGCTGGTGACGGTGCTTCTCATCGGCTGCCAGGATGCAAATTCCCAAGCTCGACTGCTCTGTGGAGAGTGTTTAGGTGAACTGGGAGCCATAGATCCCGGCAGGCTCGATTTTTCAACAAGTGAAACTCAAGGAAAACACTTTACATTTGTGGTAAGAAGCATTGCAGTAGTGTTTTGTTTAGCATTAGGGGTCTTCTAAAAGTCCTTGGGAGGAGGGAACCTCTTATGTCTAGACCCTTTGGAAATCTGGACCTGCTGTCCCACCTAAAACAGTTTAGAGTTATGCTTCCAAGTGATTATTTAAAGATACAGCTATTACTCTGTTTTAGTAAAACTGGCATTATGTTTGTGATTAAGGCTGGAGTGGAAGATCCAGATTTTGCCTATGGATTGTTAATGGAACTGACCAGAGCTTTCCTTGCATATGCTGACAATGTTCGTGCTCAGGATTCTGCAGCGTATGCGATTCAGGTCAGATACGTGGTTAGATCCTACTTTTATTTCACAGATTATTTTCTGTAACATTGAATTTAGAACTCTGCAATGCAAATTTTCATTTTGAATTATATGTTTAAGTATTTGAAACTTCATCCTGTAACTTGTTTAAGTTAAAAAGTACACTTAGTATTCTGGGTAGTTCTCAAATAACATAAATCTGTTTGCTTTTGTGTCACGATATTTTAGGAGACATCTGATGTTTTAGAGGTAACTAGCAGTCCATACATAGGGATTAAGGAGTAATCCTGAGAGTGGCTTAGAATTAGTTCAGGTTGCACAGACAGAAATGAAATGCAGTATTCCTAGGATGGTTTCTGCTTACACTTTTAAGAAGCAATTGAAAGGGAGCCTACCCTTATTTTCAGGCTCTAGTCTTTTGTGCTGGTTTTATTTAGCAGATGGGGGTTTTTGGTTTCTTTTTTGTTCTTGCTGTTTTTAATGTTTAATATCTTTGTGAAAACTTCAGGATAGTTCTTTAGTCTAGAAGGAAATAGGTGGCTGAGAATTCTATTAGCATATGCACAAGATTGTGCACTTCCTGCACAAGGAGGAATCAGACTAAATTCTGGTCCTGGTTTATTGGCAGATGTGGAGAATACAAGATAATGTGGTCCAAACACCAAGTGGAGAATCTGCGGAATCAGTAGTTGAAATCAAAACTACCTAGTAACAGGGAATTAACGGTGTTGGATGACAGTTTTGCAGTTATGATTTCTGAATTAAGCATTCCATAACTTGTCTCTCATTACTTACAGAATCATTCAGGTTGGAAAGATCATATCATATACATGGGGCTTTGATCATATGCACAGGGTTTTGTACTGTGGTCATGAAAATTCTCAGTGCTAACTTGGTGATGCAAACCATGCATTTTCAGGAGTTACTGTCCATCTATGACTGTAGAGAGACAAACACTGACTGCCCTGGCTCCAGGCTCTGGAGGAGGTTTCCTGAGCATGTGCAGGAGATCTTGGAACCTCACTTAAACACACGGTATGTGACAGCTTAAGGAATGGCTTTTCCAACAGATCTGGTTTTTTGTTTTTTTTTTTTTTTTCTCCAGGCTAGTATTAACCATATATGGTTTTGTGACTCTCACTCTTCTGGGAAGAGTGATATGTATATATACAAAATTGAAATAAGGTCTTTGTACTAAAAGCTGAATTAGCACTTATTTGAATGTAATTCTCTCTAAATCAAACAAGCAAAACTTGAGGCTCATACTTTGCCCAGGTCTGCCTGTTTGTCCTTAGAGCATTGACTTATATGATGTTTTGAAGCTTTTGTTTTTCTTTCCCCTCTACTCAAATCTATTAGCATCCTATTACTCCTACCTTCTATAGAAGTAAGGGGAATTCACTGAGTTTTAATTTGACTTTTTCTTCACATCATTTTTATCATTACTTCAACAAAATTAAATTTCAAATTATGTTGGTGTCTTAACTTCAAATAATCAATGTTTACCTTCTATTTCCTCATGAAGAGTGTCATGCTCACCTGTGATAAGCTTTACCTTTTTAGAAAACAGTTCTTGGCCTTTCTCGGCTTTCAGGAATGCTCTGAGTGTTTCCTGTCAAGAACATAGTACTCAAATATTTGTCAAACTCAATTTCTTAAAACTGATTACGAATAGCACTTCAAAATATATTTACAAACAAGTTATGAGAATTTTTATTTAATATTTATTTTTAAGAAGCTCTAGAATAAAAGACGTTGACTACTGAAAGTGGGGGTTTTAATTCTACTTTTAAAGATTCAGAAGACAGAACTTAATATTTTGTTCCAGTGAGGAAATTTCATAACTAACCATGTGCTATTGTTTATTGTATTAAATGAAAAGTTAGTTTTATTAAATGGATATTTCAAAATTACAGGTACAAGAGTTATCAGAAGGCTGTAAACTGGTCTAAGGTGAAGAAACCAATTTACTTAAGCAAATTAGGTGATAATTTTGCAGAATGGTCAGCAACTTGGGCAGGTTATCTTATAACAAAGGTAAGAAAATAAATCTTTCTGTTAGGCTCTTTGCAAGACAGTTCTTGAACCTCATTTCAGTTTCTGCAGGTCAGGGATGGATGGGAGAATATGTCTGTTGGCTACAGGCCTCTTACAGGACTTTCCTGCTTCCTCAGCAGGGTGCTGCACTCCCCCTTCCCCAGCACTGGTTTCTGGCAAGGCTTCACAGGCAGTGTCGAAGCTAAAAATCAAGGAAACTTGCCTTTTCCCGACACTCTTGTGAAACTGAGGGCACTGACAAATGCTTGTGAAAAGTGTCTGAAATGCTTATGGATTTACCTTCTCAGTTTTGGAAAGATTTCCCTGTAGCTCCACAGTCCCAGGACATAAAAAGTACTTGTATCTTCTTTTTCTTTTCCCTTTCCAATATCTAAGTGACCCACTGAAAATGTCATTCCAAATCAGCCACTGTAAGAAGTGAGTTGAATTACAATAGCTCAGTAACTACACTGTCCTCTTTCAGACAGACTAGAATTGAATGTCTTCATAATATCCTACTTTCTGCAGACTTTTACGTGCAGAAGAGAGGCTGAGTGTAGTGGCAGACTCTGTCTTAAGGTTTTTTCTACGGTCAGTGCAAGTTCACAATGGTGTAAAACACATGGGGAAGTGGAAACATAAGCAGTGCTTACCTGTCTTTTTGTGCTCTCAGCAGTTGCTACGTGTAGTAGCAGGTGCCATCTGGTATCCCTGTTGCAGATTTAAGTCTGATGAACCTTCTGTAGGAGACAGGTATCTTAAAATTATTTGATGGACTAGAATTTGTATTCATCAACAAAAGGAAATCTATTGATTGTTCATGTATTTGCACTTTTGTAATGATGCTTTTCCTAGAAATAATATTTTTCTATAGGTGCGACATGATCTTGCCAGAAAAGTTTTCGACTGCTGCAGTATTATGATGAAAAATGACTATAAAGTGACAATTTATCTGCTTCCACACATCCTTGTCTATGTTTTGTTGGGATGCAGTCAAGAGGATCAGCAGGAGGTGAGATGTATGAGGTGGTAGTGTTTTTCACAGGAATGGTCAGGAGCTGCTCTTCATGAGAGCTGCTCAGCTCTGTAGGCCTACATGAATAAATTGTTCACGTGTTAAACTTCTTTTTGTGTATTAATAATATAAATAATAATAATATAAATTTTCTGTCAGGGTTTTGAATATACTCATACAAGTTTGTGTTGGAACTCCTTTTCTGCTGCTTGGTTTGCATTTCTTCCTTTTCAGATTGTGGGACAACAGGATCATGAAAATAATCTCCAAAGTATTAAAATACACACTTTAAAAGCCTAGTATTTTAGTTTGACTTGTGTTAATTGCTGTTTCCTGCTGTTTTGCTGCAGGTATGACACTTGTGTCTTTTACCTTTGTGTAGGTTTACATGGAGATTATGGCTGTTCTGAAACACGATGACCAGTCCAGCAGGAGACTTGAGGACAGTGCCTCTGATCTGAGCCAGCTGAGCACACAGACAGTGTTCTCCATGCTTGATCATCTCACTCAGTGGGCAAGACATAAGTTTCAAACACTCATCGCTGAGAAAAATGCTGGCAAGTCTAGCAAAGACAGAAGTGATCTAAAAAGTGAGGGATGCTTATTTTGTTTAAAATGGCATTAACATTATTCAAATAAATTATTTATGTTTGCAGCTTCACATTGTGACCATTTATAAATACTGTATTAGTATAATATGTAACCTCTTTTATGATTTCTTAATATCATATTATGATTTTTACCCCAAATGGACTGTTCTGAATGCCTGTTGCAAGAAATACAGATTTAAAATTTGGGCAATGAAATGCTAATTTCTTGATAGTTTTCTAAATATTCAGTTTAACTGAATATAATATTATATTACATACACTATATAATACTATATATAATATATAATATTCTGTGCTGTCTTGCAAGATGTAGAGAGTTTACCAGAATTGTTTTAAATGAATTATTGTTGACAGAAGAGAAAGCCATGTTCTTTAATTAGTACAGTTATCTCACTAAATTGTTAAAGGAGTTAATTGAATTTTCATGCATAAGGTAATTCTTATAAATGAAACCTCAACTGACAAAGCTTTTAATATGTCTTTTTTTCAACAGCATCAAGTGAGGACTATGGAGAATATCAAAATGTGACACGTTTCCTAGACCTCATTCCCCAGGATACACTGGCTGTGGCCTCCTTTCGTTCCAAGGCTTACACGAGGGCTGTGATGCACTTTGAATCATTTATAACAGAGAAGAAACAAAATATTCAGGAACATCTTGGATTTCTTCAGGTTCTGAAGTTCTTTTTGGTTTTTGTTTTTTATTTTAAGGTGAAAATGTGTATGATAAATAAAGCTTGGTCAAATTCTTCTTTGTGATGGGAAGAAGAAAATATTTATTTGGGCACTTGTTAAATACAAATGTTTAGTCATTTGTGTTTCAGCAATATTTAGCACTTTCTCTTGCTTGGCATGCTTCTTATATGAGAAGGAATTAATGGCTTTCTGTCGTATAATAAAAGATGGTAAATTCCTGAAATTATTTAAATGTGGGTTTGTTGTTAGTGTAACATTTATTGCTTTGAAGTTGGCTCTGTGCCTTTTGCCAGAAAATACAGCCAACTGTAATAATAACAAAAAAAAAAGCCAAGTACATTTGAAGAAATTCCAAGTGGTTATCCTAAAACAGAAAAAGAGCCAATGCTAGAGGTGTTGCAAATTATAGAAATTATTTTCAAGAAGTATTTTAACCTGTGGGATGATCCTGTTTGTGGTTCCCTATGGTTTATATTCCTCCGCGACATTTCAAATTTGAAAAAACTTAGTATGTTGCTTTTTAACCAAAAGTAATCATCTTTATGCTATCATGTAATAATAGGATATTTATTTTGCTCTTTATACAGATAGTTTCAGGTAACTTCATGTGGTGCTCTATCCTAAGGAGAAGTAGGGCTCAACATTGGAAAGAGCCTGGCAAAACTGACGTCTTCAATGAAAATTTATTGCCAATGAGTCCTACAGAGGAGTGTGTGCTCTATATTCAACAAGTTCTGTGATTCTGCAGGTTATCTACTGTTTTTAATGGCCATGTCCAATTCTGTTTGAATATAGAAGTTGTATGCTGCTATGCATGAGCCAGATGGAGTGGCTGGAGTGAGCGCCATTCGGAAAGCAGAGCCATCTCTCAAAGAACAAATCCTTGAACATGAAAGTATTGGCTTGTTAAGAGATGCAACAGCCTGCTATGATAGGGCTATCCAACTGGAACCTGATCAGGTAAATAAAACCACTTTTTTTTAAATATAAATACAGTTATTATTTTTATATGATTAGCTCACAGACGACTAAGGCAAAAAAACTTCTTCAGAATATTTAAGTAAAATAGGAATCTAAGTGTTTATTGTGCCAGTCGCTAAATAATTATTGCTATTGGAAGTGGCTTATGAGCTGAAACAAATCTCTTACTGGATTTTTTGAATGTTCTTTTATGGTGCAATTAGCTATGCCTTTTTTTATTCTAAAAAGCACCCAAATGGTTATATTTATTCTTTCAGATTGCCATGAGTTTCATTAATGTGTATGTGGCATTTTCATTTGTTGTTTTGGGGTTTTTTTTCCTCTTCTAGATTGTTCACTATCATGGTGCAGTGAAGTCCATGTTAGGCCTTGGTCAGTTATCTGCTGTAATAACTCAGGTCAATGGAGTGCTTGCAAACAGGTACTGTAAACATCTAATATCCAGTTTATTTGAATAATATGAAGTTCTGGTATAAATCTCTTCCTCAGTAGCCATTTCTGCTCATTGTCAAACATTTGAGGCTTATTAAATGTAATTGAATTAGCAATGTGAAGCTAGAAAACTTTGAGTGCTTTATCTATAAATTATTGATTTCAAGAAGTGCAGAAATTTTCGTAGTTCTTGTCTGCACTGTGAGCAGTGTTGACACGTGCTTTAATTTGTTAGATAGGATTTTTGCATTGTTTCCCATGTCACTGATTCCATTGGTATTCTGTAGTCTAATAGGTAGAAGGATTAAAAACTGGTAGTTTTTGATGTGGACCACAGAAGTTAAATACACTCTTTGGAGGTTGTGGGATCATGTTGTAGTACAGCTCTTATTTGTTATCAGTGCATGTCCTTTGGTTTTACTTACTTTCTTTGGAAGCAAGCTTATCTTGCCTCTTTTCAAGTAAGAGAAGCTTTATGTAAAGAACACTTGCTAATATAATGTAGGATTAACATACTGAGAGGAGACAGTATAAAATTGTATTGCCTTTGTTTTCTTTTAATAGGTCTGAATGGATTTCTGAATTGAACACTTACAGAGTAGAAGCAGCCTGGAAACTATCACAATGGGATTTACTGGAAAATTATTTGGCTTCAGGTAAGTTATCATTACATAAAAGTATTAATACTTCATTGTATTTCTGAACAATTGTATGTTTTAGTTTAATCATCTTGAATAAAGGGCAGCTATTGTCATTTGTTTTGGATTTTGCTGGTAGGCAGGTTGGTTCTGACTGTGTTCTGGATTTTGTGACTGAATGTGATTGTAACCTGTGTAGTCTTGGAGCAGAAGTTTCGAGTGTGTATATCTTCTAAATCTGTTTGGCTGGATGGATTGTGGAGTTGCATTATACAGTGTTAATACCATGCAATTACTTAGTTCTGAGAAAAAGTTATTTTTCCAGTAGTATGTTCAGACAAATTAGCATGTTCAGGTTAAGCTGCTTAAAGAAGCAGAGTCTTCTTTTTCTCCCCAAAGATGTGAAGTCCACTACTTGGAGTGTCAGACTGGGACATTTATTATTATCAGCCAAGAAGAAAAATGAAGCAGCTTTTTACGAGACACTCAAGGTGGTTCGAGCAGAACAGATTGTGCCTCTTTCAGCAGCAAGCTTTGAAAGAGGATCCTATCAGCGAGGATATGAACACATTATCAGGTTTCTCATTTTCATGCCACTATTTTTAAATTCAGAAATCATGTAAACAAGTATGCAGCAGCAAGAATTTTGCATTTCTACAGTAAATGGTACATTTTTTGTCACCATTTTTTAATATTCATCCAACTGAAAACCTTTGATTAATTAGGAATCTATATTTATCCTCCACGGAAAACATTCACAATAAAACTATGTATTCTGTGTGGTCTTTTCAAATCAGCTAGCAAGCAGATATAAACATCAGGTAATAAAAACCAGCAATTTAATTCCATGCTTGAAGTAGAACAAATAGGCCAGTAACTCCATTAACTTAAGAGCATTGCTTTTGATCTGTATGGAGGCTAAAAAGCACTCCCTTTTTTATCAAGAAAGAGCAGTAAGAATTAAACCCCGTCCCTTTTTTTTACTAATAAACTTTCAATTTGGCTGCAGTAGACTAAAAGTGAGTAGCCTTTTTAAATAAAAAGACTTTTTACTTCCTCTGCACTGTAAATGCATCCTTATGGCAAGGTATTGGCTGAATTGGCCAGTTGAAGTGCGTGTGTTAGTTACTTTTCAATTCTATTTTCTGTTGATAATTTCTGCAGTGTTTGGGAAATGAGGTCTGGGCATTGAAAAGAAGTGTTTCCAAGTAGTTTCTTTTAGCCACTGATCCAGGCTACATGGAAGCCTTTCAAGCATCACTTTTTCTCTGTCAGATGTACCCACTACATTTGTACCCACTTCTCTCTGCCAGTGAGAACTGGGGCATTTACAACCACTCAGCTTTCCATCTTTACAGTGACAGATATTAACAGTAATGATATTTTTAAATGAATGGAATCACTTCACTTTAAGTAAAAGTATATTGCTTTTAAAATGGGATTTGTTGAAAATGTCAGACTTTCTGAAGAATTGTTACTGAAAGTAATGGATAGAAATACTCTTTCTAAAGACTGACTTCCTCTCTGAGTGATCTACATTGTCTCTCTGTTCAGCAACTTGGCAGAAGAATATTGAGAAAGAAACTAATCAGTTTCTAAATCCTGGATTTTGTGTGCTTGCTTTTGCTGCATTTTTGCTTTTTAGAATAAATCCTTCTGGGTGACATTATTTGCAGGGTCAAATTTTAGAAAAAAAAATTGCAAAAACATTGTAAAATTTGCATGTACCTCAATCAATTCTCACCGATTTTTTTGCCTTTATTTTGCTAACACAGGTTGCATATGCTGTGTGAGTTGGAGCACAGTATTGGACCAATGTTTCAGCAACCAGATGGTGACCACAGTAGAGATTCCCTGAACTGGTGTGCTCGTATTGAAATGACCCAAAACTCTTACAGAGCAAAAGAACCAATTTTAGCACTGAGAAGGGCTTTGCTTAGTCTCAGTAAAAGGTGAGGACATGACTTTCTTGTCTGTGTTGTATTCTCAGTAATACTTTGGGTTCCATATATATGTTAGAAGATAAAACTCCGGGAATTTCTTGCAGACAAAAGTAGTCCTCTAATATTATGTACTTTCAAAATAAGGAGGAGAAGCAGTGTCTAAAGAAAAGAGAAGCAAGAAACAGGGAGAAAATGTATTTGTTTCTAGTCCTAAATGGAAAAAAGGTGAAACAAATGTATTAAAATAGTTTTAGATTATCATTATGTAGTATATAACTTCTTGAGAAATTCAACTTGTATTTCAACACATTGTGATTTTTACTTCAGATTTTAAAGTAGTGTTCAAAATAGAAATGTTTCATTTTCTGCAAAAATGTCCCTGTAGCCAGGATTACAGTGAGCTTGTTGGACAGTGTTGGCTTCAAAGTGCCAGAGTTGCAAGGAAAGCTGGGCATCACCAGACAGCCTATAATGCTCTGCTGAACGCTGGGGAATCAACGCTCTCAGAACTTTATGTAGAAAGGGCAAAGTGGCTCTGGTCCAAGGTAAGGAAAACAAAAATTGAATTTAATTACCTACATGCAAGAAAATAATACTTTTAGTTTTCTTCAAGAAAAAAATGGCACACAATCAGCTTATGTAAAGCAAGAGATGTCAGCTGGGACTAGCAACACATTGCAGCTTATCCTCCAGGTGCTGGTCAGCCCTGTTCTGTATCCATTGCCTTTCCTGGCACTTTGGTATAAAGCTGGTGGATTACCTGTCTCTGTCAATGCAGCCCAGGCAATTTTTAATTATCTTAATAGTAGATGTCTCCTTAATTTGTTCCCTTTTAACTAATAGCAGTAGGCAGCAAGCATGACAGAAATTATTGTGGTACACCTAAAGGCACAACAATGCTGAGATAACAAGGAAATACAAGAAGCATTTGAAGTCAGTAATGTTCAGTTACCACAGCCAAAATGGCCTGGAACACATCTGGGGACATAGCTTTGCCTTAATAACAACTCTAAGAGGGAAGGTTTGCATCTCTCTTATTTTAAAGTATATAAAATGTTTTCTGTCTTTCCCTTAGGGTGAAGTTCATGAGGCACTAATTGTTCTCCAGAAGGGGGTTGAGTTATGCTTCCCTGAAAATAAAGCACCCTGCAATAGCAAAAATCAGCTTATCCATGGTCGGGCCATGCTGCTAGTGGGCAGATTTATGGAAGAAACTGCTAACTTTGAAAGCAATGCAGTCATGAAAAAGTATAAGGTAATCTGGAAGTGTAAGAGAAACAGTTCTTCTTGTAAAGATTTGCCTGTCTTAACCAGATTTACTATAACACATTAGTACAGGGAAGACTACAGTTAGTATAATTCTTTTAAAATAAACAAGTTACAGAAGCATGGCTTTGTTCTCATGCTTGCACAGATTAGAATTCCTCACTGAAATGTGGACTTCTCCAAATACACAGAGCTGACTTGGTGATCCATTGCACTACTCTTCAGTGTTACTCTCTCTCTGGTAGTGACTTGTAACTGTGATTTCAATGTGCTTCCAGTCTCTGAAGAACTAGGAAAAGGGACAACTGGTATGATCTTCTTAAACAACACAGCACTGCATGCTTCATCTTGTGGTGCCTGT
The DNA here is from genome assembly GCA_013396995.1 of Dicaeum eximium. Classification (NCBI taxonomy): domain Eukaryota; kingdom Metazoa; phylum Chordata; class Aves; order Passeriformes; family Dicaeidae; genus Dicaeum; species Dicaeum eximium. The sequence continues at coordinate 2,157,982 of VWZP01005658.1, read as the reverse complement.
GAAATACTTTTTGGCATTGATTAATACTTCCTTCTAAAACAGTAGGAGATGCAGATGTTTACGCTTCCTTAAAAGCAGCATGTCTGCTGTCCAGGTTTTGGCATTTAATACTGTTAATAGTTACTGCTGTCTTACTAAATAACACACTTCTGTAAAGTCATTTAGAGAAAAATTTAAATGTATCAAATCAAATGAAGGTTGAAATAATGTAAACAAATGATATTTCAGCAGATTCTATGAAAACACTAACACTCAGTACTCTGCAAAGTATTGGCACAGGAAAGAAGCCAGTGCTATTAGAGAAGGGATGTGCCTCTCACCAATTATTTCTTTTCTAATACATGTCACACAATTTCTTTGTTTTTCTTTTAATCATCATGATTTAGAAGGAAAACAGAAATGTGAAAAATATGGAATCATAGATTCGCTAAAGTCAGAAAGATCGTCGAGTCCAACTGTTAACATCACGCTGCTCCCCTTTTCAAAAAGCTCTAAGAAACTCAGTACTGAGTTATTAGGATCAGGAACCTGATTTTAATGAAAGTATGATCTTTCCTAGTTCAGGAATCCCTTATCATTCTGTCTTGAATTGTCTGTCTCCAAAACCAAAAGGTATTTTAAAAACAGACTTCTAGTTTGTACAGACAATTATCTTGATGCAAAGTTAGAATTTTTGGAGTTACAGGGTTAACAAATAATTTTTTTGCACGTACTCTGCACAATGTAACTAATACAAGATTGTTTCTTGATAATTTTTTTTTAATTTCTTGTTTTTAAGTTAGCATCCTCTCAGAAGTAATTATCTCATTTTGATTTTGTTGCAGGATGTTACAGTTTTCTTGCCAGAATGGGAAGATGGACATTTTTATCTTGCAAAATACTATGATAAATTAATGCCAATGGTAACTGACAACAAGATGGAAAAACAAGGAGATCTGATTAGATACATAGTTCATCACTTTGGGAGGTTAGAGGGGAATTTTGCTTACTTTCTGTAAAAGGATGACAATTATACTAGGGAAAAACATTTCTGTAGGAATATATTGTCTTTCACCAATTCTGATTGACTCCAATTTTTATGTACTATTGTAAAACAAAATACTACATGCTTCCTTTTTGTTTTCATACATAATTAATTTTACTTCTGACTAAGCAATTGTGTCTTTGTCAGACAGTTAATTATTTAATCTGTGGTTTTGAGTAATAAAAACAAACCCTTTGATTATTTTTTGGTTGTTGCAGATGCATGAAAATGCTGACATAAATTTCTAAAGTTAGAATGAAATATTAAGCAAATGAAAATGTAAAATTTGTATTACTTCTAATATATATAATTAACATACTTTGATTTAAACATGTAATCACAGGTCTCTACAGTATGGAAACCAATTCATCTATCAGTCAATGCCAAGAATGTTGTCTTTATGGCTGGATTTTGGAGCAAAAGCATATGAATGTGATAAAGGTACAACATTTTTTTCCCAGTACATAGTTCCCATGCCATTCTTCTCAACAGATGATTGAAAGAGCAGTGAAGTATATTCACAGTTCTTTGTTTAGATTTATTGCCTGAGGTTATATGGAAACAAGACACTACTACTATTCTTGTAAAATACAGGATGTTAATATGCAGGAGAATACTAATTATTTTAATTAAATGCTCCAGATTTTTTTTTCAGGTGTATAATGAGACTGCATTGTTCCTTGGGTAACTGAAGTCATTAGATATAGGGAAAATTCTTGCATGTCCCTGGTCACCACTTTTAAAGTGCCTCATGAGTGATGAGTAGTAGTTTTGTATGCACTTGCTACAGTAAAGTGTTAGGCTTTGGGGCTTTTTTTTCAGCTTGTTTTGGTTCCAGTCTTTGAAGGAATTTTACTGAAATTTTCTGCCTCATTTTACTGAAATGAAGGGGAAAAATCTTGTAGGCAGCAGCATGAAGGCATGTGAAACTAACACCACAGATGCACTTTGGGTGGGAGATTTTGGTACAAATGAAAATTGCAAACATTGCTTGCAGGTCTGGAGTGAAGCAGACAGTTGTGCCCCTTGTTCTTGTCCTCATTCTACATACTTAGGTCAACTGTTTGGCTGCAGGCACATCAGATCCTGCACTCTGAGGTGCTGAGGTGAACCTCAAGCTGGGTCCTCAGGGGCAGGGGTGGATATAGGAGCAGATGTGCTGATTTCATCCTCTGGAAAGTCTTTCTTCGTTTCCTCTCTGCTAAAGAACATTGGAATCCTTCTATCAGGGAAATACATGGAGTGTTTTTAGTCTGTTCCATGCCACTGTATCATTTTAGAGAAGTAATTTTAAGAGTGTAAGGAGATTTAATTTCCTGGTATTGTGGTTATTTAAATAGCACACTTATTCAGTCACTGTATGCTGTGTTAAAAAGAACTTTACAGTAAGAGCTTTTTTGTTGCCTTCAATTTTTTTTTGGCTTATGAAATTGCCAACAAAATATTGTTCTATAGCCTTGATTTAAACGACTTGCCATTTCCAGTGGGGAGAACCGGGAACCATGGTCTTTTCATTTTTCAGCAGGTCGTTCAGAACGTGTTCAAATGAAAAATGATCTGGCTAAAATAAACAAGGTGATTACAGAGCACACGAATCACCTGGCACCTTACCAGTTCCTGACAGCCTTTTCTCAGCTCATCTCTCGCATCTGCCATTCTCATGATGAAGTCTTTGCAGTTCTGATGGTGATTGTTGCTAAAGTGTTTTTAGCCTATCCACAGCAAGCAATGTGGATGATGACTGCTGTGTCCAAGGTACCTTGATATGTATAGCTACACCTTTATTAAGTTTACAAAACTTTTTTTCTCAGAAATGTAAATATAACCTATTTTACTCTAAGCTGATGAGAAGGATTTGAGAGTTTCATTTGTTGTGATACAGTGTTGTAGAAGAGGACTTGAATGCCATCACTGCAAATTATTTTATTGCAGTCTTAATTCAGATATTACAGTTTAGATGTTCCAAATTGGAATGCTAATATGCATCCAAACTTGTATGGTGTATTAGGAAAGGGAATTTGAATAACAAATAGCTGATGAATTGTGTAGTTATGGGCAACAGATTTTGTTGCATTTACTAATTGTGTTATAGTACTTTCAGTCCTGTAATCTAAGAATCAACTGAGTAGATAGATGTACTATTAATTACTTGGCAGTAAGGTCATACCAAAGCAGATGGGGAAACATGCTGCATACTATTTCTTCAGGCTGGTGAAATAATATCCAGGATACACCGACATATTCTTGAATATTGGCCTTGATGTTGTGGGACTCCCAGGAATGGTTTCAGAAGTAACCCCCACAGACCCACCAACAATACTACTTCAGCTTTTCAATTGAAGCACATCCTTCTCCAGATAATAAATATGATAAGCAATAAGTAAAGAATATTAATTACTGGGGGGATTCAACTAATTGTTTAATAAATTTTAACTTTCCTTTTTTTTCAGTCCTCTTACCCTATGCGTGTCAATAGATGTAAGGAAATCCTAAACAGAGCTATTCACATGAAGGAATCTTTAGGAAAATTTATTGGAGATGCCACACGCCTTACGGACAAGCTGTTGGAACTCTGCAACAAACCAGTACTTACAAAAATAAACAAATTATTGCATGTTGTAGGATTATTCAAGCATGTCATGCAAAAGCTGCTTCTGATTTATTTAATTAGCCAATTCATAATATTAATTATATTAATAATAATTTATTATAGTAATAGTTATTATATATCAGTATTAATTATTATTAATTCACAATATTACTGCAATTTAGCAGAAACTGCACTAAATTGTAAAAGATTTTAAATAGCTCTAAAGTGAGCACACTGTAAAATATTTCAGTACATAATGGCTTGTTTAACAGTGCATGGACTTGACATTGTTTTGTGCTTTCACATATCATTCATGCCCATTAATTTTCAGAGTTTCACTGTAAAAATAGGGTGGTTGTGCTTTTATGAACAAATTAACTTGATAAAGGTAGAACTAAATGAATTCTTTCATTATTCTGTATTAATATTCAAAGTGAAAGATAAGTCTGTCATAACAGCCAGATATATTTACTTCTTGATTATTTAATTTGAAATGTAGCTTGCTGTTCTTATTACAATCAGCATTTATTATTCTAGTCCATTTATTAGTTAATATGAAAGGGCAGTATTAAGTGTTTGTTAACTTTAAATGTTACTTCTAACTTTGATCATCTTTTTTTTTGAGGTTGATGGAAACAGCTCAACATTAAGCATGAATACTCATTTCAAAACACTGAAAAGATTAGTAGAAGAGCACACATTCAGTGAAATTCTCATTCCCTTACAATCTGTAATGATACCAACTCTTCCTTCAATTCCTGGTACCCATGCTAACCATGACCCTTTCCCTGGCTGCTGGGCCTACATTGCAGGCTTTGATGATGCGGTAAGGCTCTACTTGTCACCTGCTTTTTCACCTCATGTTAAACAAATGTAGCTGCAAATACATCTCTGTTCTCTAGAAATGGGAGGAAGGAGTAGGAAATTCCATAATTACTTCCATGGAAAGTGAGTGGCTTCTGTCACAGCAGCCTGGGGCAGGTGTGGCCCCTTGGCACTCAGATAATGTTTTGGTCTGAGGTTAATGTGCTGCAGCACCGTGGAAGTGCTAACACAATTGGTTGCAGTGGTTTATTACAATTACACACTTGATTTTGGATAATCTGGTACAGATGTTAGTAAAGAAGTTCATTTTTCTTTAGGTGGAAATCCTTGCCTCACTTCAAAAGCCAAAAAAGATCACCTTGAAAGGTTCAGATGGGAAATCTTACATTATGATGTGCAAGCCAAAAGATGATCTGAGAAAGGACTGTCGGCTCATGGAATTCAACTCCCTTATTAATAAGGTTTGATGAATGAGACCATCAGGTGCATTATACTTATTGACCAGGACAGAACACTGAGCTATCTAACAAAAAAAGCCAATTTAGCTTGAGATAAAGCTCACTGGGAGAAAAGTAAACTGGTTCAAAATAGCTTGTTTCAGCAAAACACAGTAGCAATTGATACTGTATGACTTCTTACACACTTGTGAAAACAGTAACAAGTTACTATATTCTGCCAAAACAATTGCTTATTCCAGCAAAAATAGACAGGTTATTTACAATAAATAAATACCTGCAGACTTTCTGCTGTCATGCTTAATATTTCTTATTTAGTAATTTCTAATGTATTTTTTAAAACATAGGTAAATTAACTTTTTTCATACTGAAGTGTTGCCATACCTCTTATTTTAGTTCTATTTTGCTTTTCAGCAATATGCTTAAGGTTAAACTACCATGTCTTTTGTCAGGTGAAAGCAAATGACAGCATCTCTAAAACACTAAAAGATTTATTTAAAATATTGCTTGTAAGGTATTTAAGCCATGTACAAGTTATACTATTTGACTATTTTATTGCAAAATCCTCTTTTTTAAAATTTACTTTGGAGAACAGATGTACATTTTGCTTTCATTTGACCTACTGCAGACTGTGAAGCTTAGATATGTAAAGTCTAGATTGTGTGATTGGAAAGTAGTTATAGATAGAATGTAAATGCTATAGATCCATTTTGATCCTATCTGTGTTACGTGTTAATCTCATTTTCCTTTTGTGAATAGTGCTTAAGAAAAGATGCCGAGTCCCGTAGGCGAGAGCTCCATATCCGCACCTACGCAGTGATTCCATTAAATGATGAGTGTGGCATAATTGAGTGGGTGAACAACACTGCTGGCCTAAGAAATATCCTGATAAAACTTTATAAGGAGAAAGGTAAAGAAATATGTTAGACTATAGTAAAGGTTTTGAGATATTTTTAAAGGGCTTGTATCTTATTAAGTAAATGAAACAAATGGCAAGAGTCAGGCTAAATTCTAGGAAGATGTAGTCACATATTTTTGTCTATCAGCAAGATATTATTATTCATGTGTGTGGTAGACTTTTGCTCTTAAATGAAAGAGAGTCGGTGCTCGGAATGAACAAGTTCCTTACAAGAACTGATATCACAGGCATCTTAATACTTTCCTACATACAGTGATGTAAATTGTTTCAGCAGTATGGGAATGTATGTGCTGCACTAAATAATAAAAAATACTGGGAACTTTTTCTTTAGATTTGATTTATTTTTCATTTCTGTTACATTTATGTGAAATAATTAAGATAACATACAATTGAATCAAGGTTAGGAATACAGCAGCTTTCCAGAGAAAATATCAGATTTCTTTTGAATTTCTTATTAACAAAGCAGCTTTCTGATGTGTGCAATAAAAGTTTAGGGAAAAACTTTCCTTTATCCCCACAAGTGACATGGTGTATAGATTATTTTTCACTTGATCATTTACTTCAACTTTATGGAGACATTCATTTTCTTTAAATTACCATATTGTAATAGTACATATAAGGCTTTGGATTTGGGGATTTCTTCTGCCTAACTGAGGAAGTCTGTTGCAGGTATCTATATGACTGGGAAAGAACTGCGGCAGCACATGCTTCCAAAGTCAGCCCCTTTGCCTGAAAAGCTGAAAATGTTCAAAGAGGTCCTTCTGCCTCGTCATCCTCCTCTCTTTCATGAATGGTTTCTTAGAACATTTCCTGACCCTACTTCATGGTGAGTGACTGGGATTGGGTCAGCTCAAGAACATCTACTTTGTGTGTTTCCCTGAGAATCAGTGGGACTAGAGGGTGAGCACAGCTAAGGCGAGCAGTGCCTCAGAGCTGCCTGCTGCATCCCCTCAGGTACAACAGCAGGTCAGCCTACTGCCGCTCTGTTGCCGTCATGTCCATGGTGGGCTACATCCTGGGGCTGGGAGACCGCCACGGGGAGAACATCCTGTTCGATTCTTTCACTGGGGAGTGTGTGCATGTGGATTTCAACTGCCTTTTCAACAAGGTGAGAAGTGCCACTTCCTGCATGTGCTCTGTATATTATATGCATATAAGTTATTAATTTCTACTGTCTTGGAGTTATTTCCAAGTTTTTACTTTAACATACCCGTTGTGTTCTTTGTCTCACTTTGTCTTGTATGTATACCCCAAAAAAGCCTGGGATACATAAAGAGGATGTAATTGTTCTGTGTGCTGCATTCAATGCAAACCAGATTTTTGATTTAGCCAATATCAGATGACCTGATGTGGATACACTGAAACAGCCCAAATTTTAGACTTTATATTTTGTGACTCTTCTCTCTTCACTGTCACCCTCCAAACAAAACTGTAATTGCTACACTCGGAATTCTGCTGCTGTGAAGAATTTCCTGTTCTCTCTCACACAAATTCAGCACAAAAATTCCAATGGTTCTGTAAAATAAACAGTAGAAATTGTGGCCAGATTGGGATTTGGAGTTTTGGTGTTCCAATTGAAAGATGTTTTTGGTGTGGGATATGTTGCCTTTTTAATTCAGATAAGTGAGGTAGAAATATTGTTAGATTATTTCTTCTGGTTTCTTTTTGTAAGTCTAAATTGTCCTATGTAACGATTTTAAAAAATATTTTTAAGCTAACTTGCATATTATAGAAGAAAAGTTAGCATTTTGCAATGAGACTACAGAGCATAAATACATATTTAAGAACAAAATTTTTATACCCTGTATTAGTGTGTTAAAACAGGAAAAAAGAGGTTATTTGGACAATGTTATCTTTTGCTCACTGTAATTTCCCCTTATCTGAGTAGGACTGTGACTTGAGCAAACATCTCTTGCCAGCTAGGAAACTGCCACTGACAAAGATCAGAGGAAAAAACCTAAACCAATGCAAATGTTACTCTTTAATAATGCTTAAAACACTTAGGGCATACCTTTTTTTTCTCAATGTAAAGGGAGAAACTTTTGAAGTTCCGGAAATCGTTCCTTTCCGCCTCACTCACAACATGGTTAATGGGATGGGTCCCATGGGAACAGAAGGTCTCTTCCGAAGAGCCTGTGAAGTCACTCTGAGGCTGATGCGTGATCAGAGGGAGCCTCTGATGAGGTATGGCAACTGCTTTTGCTAAAACCCCTCAAAGCTGTCTGTAGTCTAACCATGTGAAACAGTAACTGCTGGGGAATATGCCAGTTCCAGCTATGCCCATCCTGCAGCTCACTCGCATCGTGACATGGAGCTAAGTACAAAGCAGTATAAATAGTCAGCACTAACTACAGGCTCTTGCCAGTGTTTGAAAATGTATTTTATCTATCATATCCTTTTCTAAATTTTTAATTTTTAATTTTTTTAGTGTCTTAAAGACTTTTCTCCATGATCCTCTTGTGGAATGGAGTAAACCTGTTAAAGGGAATACAAAAGCCCAGGTGAATGAAACCGGAGAAGTTGTCAATGAAAAGGTGAGTTTAAAACCAACACAGCCTAAGGTATTCAAATGTCAAATGTCCATCATTGTTACAAATTACATATTTCCTAATTGAAACGTCATCTTTTTCTTCCATTTAAAAATTTCTCTTGTTATTTTTTGTTATCTCCCTGTTCATAATTTTTATCTATAAAGAGATTTTTTTTACTGATAAAAAAATGTAATTTATCTACTAAAGCACCAAACAAAAAAAGCCTGTAATTCTCTTGTTAGTGTTACTAAATCAAGGACAATATGAGCAGAAGCAATGGATCTTCTTACCCCTCATTTGCACAGTCCTCCAGATTTACAGTGATAGTTAACATCTGGACTCCTTCCCACATGTATTTTTATGTAAGGCAAAAGTTATAGCTTGACCAATAGTATATCCATTCTAGAGAATTGTTTTTAAAAGTGAGTAGCCTTTGTTTTCAATGTAGCTGGTATAGGCATCTGGATTTTGTATTAAATTGTAATATGATTTCAAATACATCCTAAGAAATACTGGTTTTATTTTGAGAAGTGAAAGTTCATGAATAGTAGCAATTTTTTTTTCTTCTTTCCAGGCTAAAACCCATGTCCTTGATATAGAACAACGGCTGCAAGGCGTCATTAAGACTAGAAACAGAATCAAAGGATTACCTTTATCTATTGAAGGGCATGTTCACTACCTCATTCAAGAAGCAAGTGATGACAACCTGCTCTGCCAGATGTATATGGGCTGGGCTCCATATATGTGAAATGTGTTCCTTTGGAATGATACCATACACTAGTGCTGTAGCCATAATATTGTTGGGAAGGAATCAGTCAGTGGTACCTGGTTACTTCTGTTGATTTTTGGCTGCAAGCAGAAGAACAGGCTTATGGTCTTCCAAAAATCTCTGTAAAATGTACAGTGCCCTTGCAAGGATGCTATGGAGGCAGATGTGTAAGGTGTTAGGACCTACTTTTTGTACACACATAGAAGGCAGTATATAAGAACTGCTTAAAAGTTAGACTATGCAAGGCTCTGCAAGTGTCTGACTATATGAAAATTTTTCCTGATGTTGGCAGATGCATTCTATAAAGTACTGTATATTTTTGTACACATGTTTCTCATTTGGCTTAGAAAATACAACAATGAAGTTTAATACTCATAGGTTGTAAAGTGATTATTTCAACTTTTGTCCCCATATTCAGAAGGGCTTTCTAAAAATTATTAGTATTTCTTTCCAGCAGCAGACTTTTCTTCAACTTTCTTCCATGTAGCCTGGCTATCTCTAGGAAAGCTTTCAGGATCTTAAATCTTAGTGTGAGTAAACTGGTAAAGTGGTACCATGTTCTGAACCTGTTTGCTTAGCCCTTGAGTGCAGTGCTCTAAAAAACCCTCCTGAAGGACACGGCACAAAGCTGGGTGTTGGAGGACCCTGGTGCTGTGGCTGTAATGCCAGGGCAGCAGGCGGGTGCTTGTAGCTGTGGCTGTAACATCTGTGTAGGCTCCTGAGAGCCTTGCACAGCCCCTCCTCCTCCCCTGGAAAAAAGGAGGCTCTAGGGAGTGTTTTTCAGACTCTGTTTCAGAAATGGTGTTTTAACACAGACAAGAGTAGACTAAAATATACTTGAAAGGTAAATGCTAACTTAGAGTAATGCTTGCTTTTAGGCATCCAAATTGTAGGGAAATGAGGGGTGGAGGGGGGAGATAGGGAAGAATTATACCCTTTTAACCTACAGTAGGCTATCATTTTTGTACAGTGGTTTTGTTTCTGCTATTCTGAGACACAAACAACGCTGTTAGGTTTTGATCACAGGCTCACACTGAGGTGTGACACTCGAGTATTCTGTTCAGTTGAAATCCAAATGTTTGAGAAAGTAAAATAATGGGTCTGCAATTGTTTCTAGGGCGTTTGCTTCTCTGTCGATCTAGTAGGTAATCTAGAAGTGTTGTCACTGTCCCATAAACGTGACGAGTTTTCCTAGTAAAATATTTAGAACATGCGATGGTCTTTTCCGGTGTTGTGTTTGAGTGCTGACGTTCTGTTGTTTTTCCCAAGCTTTATCAGTTTTTGAGCCGCCCGGGGAGCTGTTGCACCGGGCGTTGCCACCGCGCGGTGAGCAGTTCTGCTGCCCGGGCCGGGGCCGCGGGGGCCCGGGTGGGGCAGGGCAGGGCACGGGGCAGAGAGTCTCGCGTGTCCGCTGCGCTCCCGGGCCCTGCGTGCCGGGGGCGGCGGTGAGGC